>BSYO01000037.1:3913445-3954483 GCA_033239525.1 Nepenthes gracilis
AAAATCATGCCTAATGACATCATGTATCATCATATCTCTCAATCCTTCCACATCCCATTTCAATTGTAAATATACGCTTTCCCCCATCCCATTATTATTTTATTTGTTTATATATTATTGTGTATTATACACTTACTGAGTTGTTAGCTCACTCTTACTTTTTCATCATTCCAGATGAGTACCATGAGCTGATACTCAATTAGTTAGAGTAAGGAGAGAAATTACCTAAGGAGAACTGCTGCTTCTGGGGAGACATAGAGTTTTGTTATAAGTAATATATTGATATATACATAATCAAGTTAGAGTATTGATATGTAAATAAAATTGTAACATGTTTTTATTAGAGTTATTGTTATGCTTCCGCAGGTGGCTTATGGATTTAGTTCTACTTTTACATTTATTTGGATATTTTAAATTTTGTTTAGGTCTAAATGACATCTCTATTAGATCCAACGTAGTAGTTGAGAATTGTTGTATTGGAGCCATGGATGATATCGCATTTGTTGATCCTATGTATGTGCTATGATTGAAAATATTGAAGTTGGAATATTATATGTTTATTAAACAGGTTACATATTTTGGTTTTAGTCCAGTTGTAGAGGTAACTTTTCCAAAATTTCTACAGATTTTATATTTTAAATATTTGGAGCATTTATATTTGATTAAGTAAGAATGATTAACGGAAGGTCCTTTAAGGATAATGATCCATTCCGTTACAATTGGTATCAGAGAAAAGAAATGCCTTAGGTTTGATTTGAATCATATGCGGAAGCTTAGGATCAATTAAGATCGATTGGATAAGTAGATGTAGGAGTAGGATAAATTAAGTTAGATTAGATTAGGCTTGAACTAAGTTAGAGATAGAAGATGATTTTGGTTGTTTAGCTCCTGCGCCCTAGATAGTACCCTAAGAAAAATTTTATCGCATTATTGCCTGCAGATAGGATTTGAGTAACTGTTATGGCTCCTAGACGAGGGTTTATTCGTGGTCGTGGTCGATTGTGAGGTCAGGAGGAGATGTAAGGAGGCATTTTGAGGTTTTAATTGATTAGTGTGGACTTAGTATTTGAATTGATCGGTGATGATTCGAGGTCTAAGTTAATCGGTTTGGGTTTGAAGTTGAGGCTTGATAATTTATGGGTTGAGGCTTTCAGATTAGTAATTCATTAAGAAGGGATCCCTGATCAACCTAGTAAGTACGGCGGATAAAGTGAAATTAATGGTTCGAAGTCAATATACTTGTAGTCGATTTTGGTATAGTGAATTTAAGGATGCTGATTTATGATCAATTTCATAGTGATTGGGTATTTGGACTCGGGCTAAGGAATTTAGTTGTGTAAGTCTTGAGGATATACATTTGGAGAAAAAAATCAAGTTGATTGCCTTTGATGAGTGATTGAGGTTGTGTTGTAATCAATACTAGCTTTTGAGGATCTCATATGGAATTGATGGAGCTTCGGTTAGGTATCGTTAAGGATACCTTGGAGCTTTTGGGGAAGTGAGACTATCTAATTTGGGTATTTGTGGATGATTAAGCAATTGGTTACTCAGATAAATAATCAATCGATAAGCGAGCATAGTGAATTGATAGGTGATTTCCTAGATCGATCTGTGTCCATAGTATGTAGATTATGGATAATTGGAAACTCCGCTTGCGGTATCATTCGGGTGAGGATATGGCTGCTACGAAGTTCAGGAACACCATTTGGGTTTTGAAAGTCCGTTGGCATTTTAGAAATTTTATGGGATAGATCTTTCGGTTATATTCGAGGCCATATTGAGACAACCTTATTGATGGGTCCAAGGAACGTAGGAAATATGTACTCCGCTTGGAAATTGTCTCATGGATCGAGATCGGGTGTTAACCGAATGCCCAAATGAAAAAGAGAATGTGAGTTTATTTTGAGGTAAAGCCCTATTGAGCATGTGGCTCATTGATACCGTGATTTGGAATCCATGGGACTTTAAGCAGTGGCTAATTGGGAAGACCAATTAGTGCCGTGGAGGTGTGTGGTCATTTTGGGTTTAACCGAATCTATTAATTGATTCGACAAGTATTCCTTTAGGATTGCAATGTCTGCGAGACGTTTGGTTTAGGAGAGGTCTACAATCGTTAGAACGAGACATAAAAAGGTAGTTTTTCAAGGAAATAAAGGGGTCAACTGACACCTATGTCATTTGGATTAACCTTAGATGAGTCTAGTAAGTTATCATAGAGTGTATTGCTTTTGAAGAGGGTTAGAATTATGTTATCCTTGTATCGTAGTAGGTGGCTACCCTAGAATCAAGTGGGGTAGAGACCATAATTTCAGTCTTCTTCACTCATAGCTGGGGAGAGTCGATGAGATCCTCGCTTCGAGGGTTTACAGGTATTGCTTTCGGAGGTAACTATTGTCTAATGATTTTGAAGATCAGAATAGTTGTATTAAAAGAAAAGATGATCTTATGATATTACAAGTGGATATATCCACTTGAGGATTGCGTGGATGAACCTTGGTGACTTTTGAGGAAAGCAAACATTAGTACAAGCGATTAATGTAAAAGTCCTTAGACTTAATATGTTTTCGGCGTTTTGTAGGAAACGTGAAAGGTAAGTCATGAGTAGATTCTAATACTTGGAAATGGGATTACCGTATTCTTAAATTGGGAAACAGAATCATGTTCGAAGTATTGGAGCTATGAAATTTTGAAATAAGAAGTGCTTATGATTGTGTTTCAGGACAATTAGAACAACCCACTCATTGTGTAAATTATGGAAGACATGCTCGGATTTAATTAGTAGGTTCATCGGTATGCTAGCGAGATCTTGAGGTTGCTAGTATTTGGGTTTGAGATTTGTGGGAATTGTCTTCATGATATGGTTGTCTCAAAATTTGTTTTGATTATGGTCACCGTATAATCTAGGTGCCCTTTATGAGCCAATGGATATAAATTATAAGGAGATCTGGGATTTGTAGTATAAGTAAAAATGTGTAGCCTCACAACTTCTGTAGGTCTCAGGATGTGATTGAAGAAACTGGAGTGAATGCCCATGTAATTCAAGGAAATGTGGGTATTATTAATTTGCTGATGATTTCCTATTCTTATCAATGCGGATTTTGTATTTTAGGGAAATGTCAGTTTAAGGACATACCAACGAAATAATGTGAATGTAAGGTGTTCTGCTTTAGAGGCTTAATTGTGATTCGAGATTTATTTTGAAATCTTGATTAAACTAGATTAGAGAATTTTAGGTGTTAGGTGAAATCAGATATGGTGGTGAAATTGTAAATATATGATTTGGCCAGATAATTAATCAGAGTTGCACAGCAATAGTGTGATGAACCCATATACTTTAAGGTTTAATTTGATGTTCGGAAGAAATACTCATTTTTGAGGTTTGGCGTAAATGGAGATAAGTGATCGTTAACTTGTTTGAGGTTTTGAACTAGGTTGGAAAGGTAATTCATAAAATGAGTTGCTTTCAAACTTCATGAATTTAGATGTTGATAGAACATATCGGGTAATAAGGATTAGTACAATTTAAATGGTTGAGGTTCCTTAGAATAATCTTTTAATTAAGGAAATGGCTTGGAAACATTCGAGAAAGAATTCTTGAGAATCGTTAAATTTCGAGGACAAAATTTCTATAAGTGGGGGATAATTGTAAGGTATTGGTCTCCAAAATATTTTAAATTCCAAAATGCGCGCACTCGAGGTATGCTAAGATACCCACGAGTGCCTTTTTAGAATGCCTACGCCCGAGAGATGTACGAGCACACTTAACATAGTTTAACCGTGGCTAATGAAGCGCTCAATCAGTGCATGATAAAAGGGTGCACGAACCCCTTGCATTATAGTGCACGCTTGTGTGGCGCTCGAGCATTGGGACATATACTTTTTATTTCTTGTATCCTTTTGACCTAATTTTCGACCATGTTTATAAATACCCACCTTCCACAACTAATATATTATTAAGAAAATAGTTTACAATGCGGCTCCTCTAAAGATCCCATGTTTAATTCTTGTAAAAGTTTCTTTTTGAGAAAACTGTTCTACCATTGTTGAGGATAAATTTCTAAGCTTTCTCATTATGCTCTTTAAAAAATATACTCTACTATACACACTTTTTTCCTACTTGTTGACATCCGTATGAGATGTGGATGGCGTGAAAATTGAGATACAATGGTGTGTAAAAATTTCACAGCTCGTGAAATAAAATTGATTAGAAGATCGAAAGATATCCAATTTTGTTATTGAAGGCACATCTAAGTGGTTTATTGGCAAGAGTCACAACTCAAGAGTAAATTGGCTAAAATTTAGTGTATCTATACCATCCGATCTATAAGTTGACTTTCTTAGTATATTACTTTCATTGGTTGTAGAAATTCGAAGGATTTTACTCAATAACTTTGGTTATCGAGGTTTCCTTTTGTCACAAAAAATAGACTTGATTGTTTAATATTAATTGCTGGACAGCTGCTTTTAACTTTAAATATTCATATACATCTAGATTCGAATATATTTTACGTATATTATATATTCGTGTATATTTTAATTCAACTATTTTAAAAAGGGGCAAAATGTCTTGAGATTTGGGACACCTAGTCTTTTTCAATTAGTATCAAAAACTTATCTCTGTCCACGATCTTGATCTCGATCTAAATGCACACTAGCCAATTTCTATCCATTTCTCCCTACTTTGATAGGAGTAACTATGCCTATTGGAAAATTCATATAAGAGCCTTTTAAAAATCTATAGATGAACTAGTATGAGATAGCACACAATCTGGGTGGACTCCACCTAGGGCGATGAACCAAAAGTTTTATCCTTGTGGGCGAAAGAAGAACTCAATACTTCTAACTAAAATAGTAAATGAGTACATGCTATTTTTATGGTAGTGTCTCCTGAGGAGTTTAAATGCATCTTGATGGGAGAGACTTCTAAAGATACTTGGGACATCCTCAAAATTACTCATAAATGTACTAAAGTAGTTAAGAATTTAAAATTATAGATGCTCACTACTAGATTCGAGAAAATTTGAATGAAAGATAATGAAACTTTTGATAAATTTTATGTAAAAATTAAATGACATAGTAAACTCAACGTTTAACTTATAAAAAAGAATACCGGAGAACAAAATTATTCGAAAAGTCTTGAGATCACTCCCTAAGCGATTTCGACCCAATGTCATAATTATTGATGAAAGTAAAGATTTGATATGTTAAAAATTGAAGAACTTTTGGAACATTACAGACATATGAACACACTCTTCCACTGTTTAAGAAAAACAACTTCATTGCCCTAAAATCTATCCATTAGGAGAGAGATTATAACACTGATGAGGAGTCGTTTGGGGATAAAGATTTTGCATTGTTTATTAAAAACATCAAATAAATTTTCAAGAATAAAAATAATAAACGATTATCTAAAGGAAATGACACCACCCATAATCTCATAAAGGAAGATAGAATGGAAAATAAAGATACGAAGAATAAAAATACTTAAGGAATTTAATGCCATGAATGTCATAGTATTGGTTATATCCGAATCGAGTGTCCTAACTTTAATAGATAGAAAGGAAAAATCTTGAATGTCTCCCTAACTGATGATGAAGAAGAAGAAATGACGAAAAATCCTCGTAAGAGGATAAGGTAAACTATATTGCGTTTAAAACTTCTATCATTAGTTGTGATGAAGCCACTAGTGTAAGGTACCAGTTTTCGGAGCATGGTATATTCAATAAATTAAGTTTAAATAAGTGCACCGAGGTCTAAGGACACGAGAGGAATCGGATTTTAGGGCCAAAGACCTGTAATCGGTGGAATTGAGAACGTTAGTTATAATCTCAAAATATTAATTCGTAAATATAATTTGGGTTTTAAATGATGGTAATCTCAGGATGTTAAATTAATATAATCAAGATTAGACTCGTGGTATGTGGGAAAATATGTTTTGCAGTCGGAATCGGGCAGCGGTGTCAGGAAAACTCACTTGGCATGCAACCCAACAAGCCTATGCCTGCCGGGAGCTTGAGTGCCCATAGCAGGCACCGGAAGTAGGCTAGGCATACTAGCTGCGCGCCGCAGACTGCGCTTGAGCGCTGGTCCGCATAAAAGTCGCGTCTAGCATTTTAACCATTGGGCCACATGTTTTGGGAGGAAAATAAACTTAGGGGATTATGGTAGAGAGAGGGAGAGAGAGGGTGCAGAGAAGGGAGAGAAACAGAGCAAACGGAGGCTCACGGGTTTGATTCTGGCTTGGAGCTAGTTGAAGAAATCGTAGATCGGGTCGAGACAAGTACTCATATATCCTTTTTATTATCTCTTTTAAATTTTTATTCATTTTTTCCTGGGTATTTTTATCCTGATACCTACCCAAAATGTGTATTTCATGGAACTGATGACCCTATGTAATTTATTTACCGTTTGATGTCTGATTTTCCCCTTGATTCGCTTGAAACAACCTCGCCAAACCCTAACCTATGCCGAATGATTTTGGCTCCGATTTTTGAATCTTTTATATAAATTGAAACTAGAATATTATTACATATATCATAGATAAGTTTATTTATCGATTGGATACCAAATTTGGTAGATTTTTGTGGATTTCCATTCGTAAAACCCTAGACCCGCGCCCCGACCCCATATAAGCTTTTATTTTGAGTTTGATATATAAATTGACTTAGGGTTATAATTACCCATGCCTTGAATTTGATAATTTATCGATTGGATGTCCGAAATTTTGTGAATTATTTGATATGTTTAACCATGCACTGTTCACATGCACTGTTTACCTAGGCTCTTTGATAATTTTTATGTAATTTCACATTGTCTAATTGTTAATTAAGCTGCATGTACATTCATATATGATTAATTGTAATTTTGGAATCATGTTCATTAATAGATTGTGAAGGAACTGTGAGCCAGAGACCTCTAAAATTATAATTGCCTCCTGGTGATAAGAATTTCTATTCTTCCCTATGTTTGTGATATTCGTATACGTAAAATGAGTCATGAAAAGACTTAAATCTGAAGGAAAGAAAATAATTGTATATGTAATCGGAGGAAAGTACATAATGTGATATGTGATCAAATTATTTTCCCGAATGGAGATATTGTGAATTGAATTATTGTAGACCTTTCCTCAAATGAATAAGGAATAGTAAAACTAGGACCATGGATTATGTTACAAAGGATAATATCCCTTGGCATGATATGAGTGTTATAGTAGAGACTCGAGGATTACACTGGCCATGTATCCTCACCGCTTATTGGAGCCGGTGATACTCTTGGCAATCCTTAGGATATTACTATGGGAAGACAAGGACTGATGATGACTGAGTAGTTGCAGGCGTAAAATGTAGCCAATATAATATCCCGAATATTTTTACTCGATTGATTTGGCCGTATTTATTTATTTATTTTGGGTAATTATAAATTAATTAAATATTATAAAATTTTGGAGGATATTTGGGATTGTTGGGCCGATACGGGAAGTGCACCTATTCAATTGCCCAAGTATCGATTTAGATTTTAAAATTTAAGGAAAAATGAATTAGTATATAAATAAATAAATAAATATATAATAATAATAATAATAATAATAATAATAATAATAATAATAATAATAATAATAATAATAATAATAATAATAATAAGGGGTGGGGTAAGAGTTTCAGCAAAATCACAGAAGGTAGAAAGCAGGAGGAAAATAGAGGGAAGCTTTGGGAAGAGAGAGAGAGAGGGAGGGAGAAGAGAGAGAAATGGGCAAACGGAGGCTTTCGAGTCCGAATATGTCTGAGAGATAGTTATAAAAGTTGTAGTATGCGTCAATGCAAGTGTTCTCATACCCACCTTTTCCTCTATTTAAATTTTTAGTCATTCTTTTTCGTGTATTTTTATCTCGATACCCACTCAAATTATGAAAAATATGTAACCCATGCTTATTGTACAAAAAATCTGTAATTTATTGTCCGATTTGCTCTCTGATTTGTTCGGTTTGGTTTTGCCAAACCTTACTCACGCCCAAATTCGGGATTTTCCTTTTCTCTTCCGTATTATGTTAAATTGATCCTAAAATATGAATCACCACATTCCATTTATGCATAGATATCTACCGGACGTTCGATCTCTCAAGTATCGACCCGTTCGTGGCATCCGGATGCTCTAAATAGTCACTGTTATTGTTCAGCCGAGAATAAATGAAAAATTTACATTCTCCCACTCCATGTAATTGTTATAAAATTATGTCTAATTATTTATGTTCAAATGTAAGCCTCGAAAATATGTGTTTGTGCACTGTTTGCAATGAAATGAGCTCCGGAGGACCCCCAATGTGATATTGGTTTATCGGTGGTAAGAAATTCCACTTTTCTCCATGAATTACGATATTCATGAATGTAATTCAAATTGTCAAAAGACATAAGTTTGCAAGCAAGATAATAAGTTTTTATGAATATTTTAAGGGAAATTTCACATTGAAAATTTGATAAATTTGATCTTCCATATGGAGATGTTTCTGATACAAGTTTAGTGGATTCTCCGTCAAAGAATAATGAATCCTAAAACTATGACCATGGACTTATTTTTATTGGGTAGTTTTCTATGGCTTGCCATTAACTTCATGGTAGAAGCCCAAGAGTTACTTTGGCCGTGTATCCTGGCCACTTATATGAGCGGGTGATATTCGTGGTATGCCTTAGAATACTACTATGGAAGGATCGGGACTGCCTTTAGACCGCGGGGGGTTAGGATAGTGGGTGATAGGTACACCGCTATGCCACGTGGTGTTTGGCCTATTATAGGCAGTTTGTATGGACGTTGATACGCCGTTTGGCCTTAGATTATGTGAGGTATCATGATCCTTCCTCATCCTCCCGTACCTTTTGCCAGTAAGGCCTACTGACCCTTATCTGCAAAAACTAATGTAAATGATAAATGCATAAAAACATGTTAAGTGGCATTATGCATTCCTAATTGCCCTTTTCCTCTCATATTCCCTTTGTAATTACAAATACACATTGCCCCATCCCATAAACATTTTCGTTGTTATTTATTGTTTGTTAGTGATGTATGATTACACTTGTTGAACTATATGCTCATGATTGTTATTTCTCCATTCAGATGAGAACGCAGTGATGCCCGACGAGATTGAGTAGGCCATAGGGGCGCGATAGGCAGCTGATATCAAGTGCGAACCTTGGGGACTTAGCTTAATCAGTATGTATGAAACAAGGACTTGTATTTGATTTTAAGAACTTAGAATGTTTATACTTTATGTTTTTGTGATGATGATTTTTATGTGGATAATTGTATGGTCATTTTCCATTGTATATTATGGTTATTATGCTTCCGCAGGTCTCCTTTGTGGTCATGATGGGTTTTTTCAAGTTGTCATCTTTTCTGAACTGGTATCATACCTGATTTATGACATCGGTGCCATCTGTGGTGCTGTGGTGGTTGTGAGATCCTGTAATTTTGTTTAGTCTTATTTGTGGATTGTTGTACAGGTCTTTGTATTTTGGCAAACGTCCATTTTATAGATGGAATTATGCCTGATTTTTCTACAGAGATTTATATTGTTAATTACAGGCATTAGTTTTACATGATTATTGATGGAGGTTATTTAAGAAAAATAACCCGGTTCGCACAGCTGATGGCCGAGTAGTTGCAGGTCTAAAATGCAGTCGATATGATAAATAATCGTCGAGTAGCTACAGGACTAAATTGTAGACCATGGCCGAGTAGTTGCAGGCCTAAAATGTAACCGATACTTTAGAATATGTGGCTTAACGCATTCCTTTCCTCGTCCTCCCATACTTTTAGTTGGTAAGGCTTATTGACCCTGGTCTGCAAAGATGAATAACCATGTATAAACTATATCCCAAAGAAGATGTAAATTGTAAATTTAAGCATATTTGGTCGCATTTTTGTTTATACATCTCTTTCATGATTGTGTCTCTCTCTCCTACTTATCTTTATTTATGTTGTCTGTCGCTTTTGATTATGATACACTTGTTGAACTATTAGCTCACCCTTATGTCTCTCCTTACCTCTAGAGTAGCACAGGCCTGATATTCCCCATGGGACGAAGTACAGACTAGAAGTGGGCTAGGCTCTGAACTCGGAAGACCATATTGGAATGTTTATATTTTATAGTTCTTATAGATTATAGTTAATTGTATATATTCGTATTTCAGTTAGCTTTTTTAATGTATATTGTATAAAATGATTGATGATCAGATAGTTTAGTTTTTCACTGTCATTTGGATTTATTTATACTTCCACAAGATTATTGTGGTTTGTAACAAGTACCTAGTGGCATCTCACTTGGGCCGATGTTGTGTTTAGGTACACCGTGTCGGAGCCATGAATTGTATGTGGCATTTGGATCCTATGTAACTTTTTGTTATCGTAGGTTGTTGGATGTAAGGATTGTTGATTGTATTATGTATTATACAGGGGTTTGTACTGGGTTTTGTATTGACGGATATCCGTATTATAGAGAAAACTCTACAGAATTTTCGGTAGAAAAATACGGTCTGTCACAACTAGTGAGCAACCTGAATAATCTGATTCTTCACTGAAAGAATCTGATAATGAGCTTGATGGGCTTCAAGATGCCTTTGTAAAATTATTTAGAGAGCACTTAAAAGTAAAAAATATAAATAAATCCTTTAACTGTAAATTAGCTAAATCAGAAAAAAGAAAAAGCTGAAATTAAAACCGAATTGGACCTTACCACTGCTAAATATTATGAGCTTGAAATGTTAAATAGCTCTTAAATGAAAAAATCAAATCTGTAGAGTTGGATCTCAAAAATACAAAGAACGATCTAAAGAAATTCTCAAGTGAAACCAAGAAACTCGATTATAAGTTAGGGTTAGGGAAGATAGCAGGAAATAATAAAAGCTTGGGATTTATAGAAAACACTTTTAAAAACTATGGACACTCAAAAATGATTTTTGTTAGTTCCACCAACATTCCAAACAAAAATATAAGCACACCTAAAACAATCAAACATATGCCAAAACATGTAGGGAAAATAAATGTTCCAAATCTGTTGCCCAAACCAAACACCAACAAGATGACTAGTAAAATT
Source organism: Nepenthes gracilis (assembly GCA_033239525.1). Lineage (NCBI taxonomy): Eukaryota > Viridiplantae > Streptophyta > Magnoliopsida > Caryophyllales > Nepenthaceae > Nepenthes > Nepenthes gracilis. The sequence continues at coordinate 3,924,529 of BSYO01000037.1, forward strand.
GTTGAGATTAACAAACCGATTAAGAAAAAGACTAGAAAAACTTACTTCATGAACCAATTTAGAAATCAATCAAGTAAAGCATACTCTTCCCCTAAGTTTGTGCCAACATGCCATGTGCGTGGGCAAATCGGACAAATTCATCGCTGTTGTCACACAATCAATCTACTATACAATCAAAGACAAAATATGAAAATGAATAAACTTGCCAATCAAATTTGATGATTAATGAACAAGTGATATGTGAGGTTCCAGGTTAAGAACATAATAATTAAAAGATACTTAAGTTAACATTGGCGAATTGTGGTCAAAAGGTGCAGGAGGAATCGGATTGAAAAGCTTAAAAAGCCGAAATTGGTAAATCTGGTACGAAAATTGTAAGCCGTAAAATATTAATTCATAAATAAGATTTTGGGTTTTAAATTATGATAATCATGACTTATTAAGGTTATATAATCAAATGTAAAGTCCAAGGATGTGAACGGGTCAAAACAGGTCCCGAACGGCAAAAATGCAAAATAGGCTTGTTGCAGGCTTGCTGCGGGCCTGACCCACGCCCTCCGTGCACTCGAGCCCACGGAGATCACAAAATCCAGATTGTTTGTGCTTGCCGCGTGCTCGAGTCGGCCTGGGAAGTAAGGCTACACTCGTCGGGCGCTCGAGCGCAAGCCCGTTTTAAAGCCGTGTGCTGCTTTGTGATTTTTATTTTTTCCACGAACCAAACCCTTCTAGAGAGAGAGAGCACCAATTCTAGAGAGAGGAAGGAGGAAATTGAGCCTGTGGAGTCCGAATCCGTCCAAGAGCTAGTTATAAAAGTGGTAATACACGTTGAGGCAAGTATTCTCATACTCAGTAACTTTTCTTTTCGATGTTTATTTCGTTTATCATCGGGTATTTTCATCTCAATACCCACCCCAATCATGGAAAATATGTTACCCATGTCTTGAGACAAAGGATTATGCAGTTTATTATCCAATTTGCTCATTGATTCATTTGGTGAAGTTCCACCAAACCCTAACCAACGAAAATTGAGGGTTTCCTGTTTTCCCTCCGTATTTTGTCAAATTGACATCAAAATGTGAATCACCACATCCCAATGTGTATATATGTCGGACGTACGATCGATCTCGCACATTTTGACCCATTCGCGGCGTCCAAGCCCTCTAAATATGCACTATTACTGTTCATCCAAAATTAAATGGGCAATTTGCTTGCTTCCACCTTCGTATTATATTGAATTGACTCCAAAATATGAATCACCATGTCCCAAATGTGTATCTATATCGACCGGACGATCGATCTCGTAAGATTCAACCCGTTGGTGGCGTCTGAGCCCTCTAAAAGTGGCCTAACACTGTTCATCCGAAAATAAATTGTGGATTTGCATGCTTTACTTCTATTTAATTGTGATGAAACTTATGATTGAATGCTCGTGTTAAATTGTAAGCCCCAAAAATGTAAAATTATGCATCGGAAGCAAGGGAATGTGTCCTGGAGGCTTCTAAGGTAATATTTGACTATCGGAGGTAAGGAATTCCAACTCTCTTATGAACTTAAAATGAATGGTTAAAAAAAGGCTTAAGTTCCAAAGAAAGAAAGGAACCGAATAAGTAAATGGAAGGGAATCCACAAAGTGTAATATGATCGATTTGGTCTCCCGAATGGAGATATGTGATGGGAATATGACTTTTCGATTAGAGAATGTATATAGCAAAAGGTGGATTCCCCTTTAAAGGATTAAGACTAATCTTGAAACTAGAATCATGGTTCATAGGGGTAGTAATCTTTGGCTTACCATATCCATCACAGTGTGAACCCAAGGAATACTTGACCATGTATTCTAGCCGCTCGTTAGAGCGGGTGATGTTCGTGGTATGCCTTAGGATACTACCGTGAAAGAACGAGAATTGCCTTGGTCCCCAGGGGATATGGGGCAAATTGAGATGGCCGAGTGCTCCAGGCCTAAAATGTAGCCGATGGTCGAGTGCTACAGACCTAAAATGTAGACGATGGTGGAGTGCTACAGGCCTAAAATGTAGCCGATGGTTGAGTGTTGTAGACCTAAAATATTACCGGCTTTAGAATGCGTGGCAGACACATTCCTTTTCTCATTTTCTCACATCGTTGGTTAGTACGACCTACTAGTCCGTATCCGCAAAGATTAATGAAAGTAATAAAAATGAATAAACGTAACCAGAACAAACATGCGAACAAGATGATCCTAGATGTCCCCTCTCCTCGCATGCTTCCTTTTTATTCAAGTTATATGTTTTCCCTACCCAATTACTGTTTTCCCTGTTATTTGCTGTAGTTAGTAATGCATGATTACATTTGCTGAGCTGTACGCTCACTCTTGTTATTTCTTCTTCTAGATGAGAACGTTAAGCCGGTGCCCGATTAATTAGAGTAAGGAGAGAGACTTGCTTGAGGAGATTAGCTGAATGTTGAAGGCCTTAAGATTTGGATACGTCTGTTGTAATAGAATGAAAATAGTTTAGTAGTTTAATGCAGTTTGTTATTATTTTATGGTTATTGTTGTGCTTCCATAGGTTTTTGGATTTAGCTATGCTTCCGCAATAATGTTTGATGTTTTGAATTTTATTTAGTCATAAATGACATCTCTTCAAATCCAATACGATAGTTAGGAATACTGTGTTGGAGTCATGGATGGTATGTCTAGGTGGTCCTGTGTATTGTGTTGTAGGCCAAAATATCTAAATTGGATAGTTGTGTGCTCGTGTATGTTATTTTAAATAGGTTGTACTTTTGATTTTTTATCCAATTGTAGATGGAACTTTGCCAAAATTTTCTCAGAATCCATAATGATAAATTATGGGTATAAGTTTATATTACTAGTGACGGAGGTTATTTAAGGAGAATAACCTGGTCCGTCACATGATAAAACTAAATTAGACCGTTAAACTCAAGTAGAAAAGTATGGATTAAGAAGAGTAATTTAGAAAACTCTTCCAAAAAGTATTAGTATCGAGTGTTCTATATTACCCTAAAAGCTCAAAATTATTCATTGTGGTATTTCGATAATGGATGTTCTAGACATATGTGTGATAATAAAGCTATGTTCTTATCTCTTTCTAACAATCACACTTGGACAATTGTTTTTGGAGATGGAGCTAGGACTCCCATTCTTAGAAAAAGGCAAATTAGTATTTTTGGGCTCTTGAAGCATTCCAAAGTATTGTAAATGCTTAGGTTAAAATCTAACCTCCTTAGTATTAATTAATTTTGTGATGACAATTTCAAGATCAAAATTTTCCAAGACAAATGATATATTTATAACACAAATGGTTCCCTTGTGTTAGAAGGCAATAGAACTCTAGATAATCTCTATGGAATTGCATCTGGCCTAGTTCTGGGATGTCACCCTGCTAAAATTGATACTACTGAACTGTGATATCAATGTCTTGGACGTTTAAATTTTAAAAATTTATCTGAAGTTTTTAAGAAAAATTGTGTTGTTGGACTACCAAAACTATCTAATGTTAAAAACCATGTGTGTGGTCCACATCATCTTGGAAAATAAAGTATAGCAAGTCATACATCGCTAAGTAACATTCACACCTCACGTTCCCTTGAATTGATCCATATGGTTCTCATGGGACCCTCAAGGATTGAGAGTTTAGGTGGTAAAAGATATATCCTAGTGATTGTTGACGACTACTCTAGATACTCTTGAATTGATCTCATACATGAAGAATCCGATACTTTTAACCATGTAAAAATTGTGTTAAAAGCTTACTAATGAAAAGGCAACTCCGATTGTGCGAATTCAAAGCGATTATGGAAAGGAATTTGGAAGCTCCAGTTTTGATAGCATTTGTAATGAAAAAAACAATACAACATGAATATTCTACTCCAATCACCCTCCAACAAAATGGCATTGTGGAACAAAAAAACGAAGTTATCCACAAAATGGCTAGAACTATGATGCAAAGCAAAAATATAGCCATACTTTTGGGGTGACGCGATAAGCATGATTTATCATATAATTAATGGGTCTATCTAAGACCATGAATGGATAAAACTCCCCATGAACTTTGGAAAGGAAAATAACCTAATGTAAAATATTTTCACATTTTGAAAGTAAATTTATATGCTTTGAGATAGGAAAAATCTAAGTAATTTTAATACTAAAAGAAATGAAGGAATATTTTTAGGATATTCTCACTCAAGTAAAGCCTATCGTGTGTACAATTTTTGGACTCTAATAGTGATGGAGTTGATCAATGTAGTTGTCGATAACATCTCTAGCAAGCAACATGAAGACAGTGATTGCTTGGAAAAGGAGGTTGATAAAAATAAATTCTCACATAAATCAGCTCCTATTGATCTTTCTAACAAGACTCCAAACATAGTTCCAGTCAAGGTAGCTTCTACTAGAGTCAAATTAAATCATCCTAAAGACTATATATTAGGTGATCTTAGAGAGGGCATGGGATAGCGTCATCGAGTTCAGAATCAGCTCACTTATATATGTTGTCTCCCATGTAGAGTCGAAAAAGGTTGAAGAGGCTCCAAATGACGAATACTGGATCAATACCATGCATGAATAACTAAATCAATTCGTTACGAATGATATGTGGTTCTTGGTACCTTGACCTAAACACATGAATGTCATTGGCACCAAGTGGATCTTCAAAATAAAACTGATGAAAATTGTAATATTACTAGAAATAAGGCCTATTTTGTTGCTCAAGGATACACTCAAATCGAAGGAATTGACTTTAACGAGACTTTTGCCCCTTTAACTCATCTAGAATACATAAGAATCCCATTATCCATTGCTTACTCTATGGGTTTCAAACTTTATAAAATGAATAACAAAAATGCCTCCATCAATGGTATCATCCAAGAGCAAGTATATGTCGAGCAACCGAAGGGATTTGTTGATCCCTTACTACCAGACCATGCATACAAGCTCAAAAAGGCCTTGTATGGTCTTAAACAAGCACCAAGAGCTTAGTACAAGTGTCTCACCTCATATCTTAGTCACCACGGATTCGCTTGAAGTAGTGTAGATAAAACTCCTTTTGTGAAAATTGTTGAAAAATATATGATTATTGCACAAGTCTATGTTAATGATATTGTATTTGGTGCTACTATAAATTCCTATGCGCATGAATTTGCAAAATGAATGACCTCTAAATTTGAAATGAGTATGGTAGGAGAACTAACCATTTTCCTAGGGTTGCATATTAAACAACTTCCATAAGAAATTTTCATCTCTCAAACTAAGTATGCTAAGGATCTAGTTAAATGGTTTTGGTTAGACAACAAAAAACACACTCAGATGCCCATGAGCACTTCTACCAAATTAGATCGTGATCCTACTGAAAAGAGTATAGATTAGACACTCTTATAAAAGTATGATAGATAGTCTCCTCTATTTAACTACAAGTAGAACCGATATAGCATTCAGTGTGGGCATATGTGTACGATAGCAATCCAACTCTAAAGAATCATACTTAATTACCGTCAAACAAATCATTTGTAATGTTAATGGCACTTTCAATTATAGAATTTTCTACTCTCGTGACTCTAATTTTGACTTGGAAAGATATTCTGATGCAGGCTGGGCTAAATATGCCGATGATTATAAAAGCACTTCCGATGGATATTTTACGTCGGCTCTAATCTTGTAGCGTGGATGAGTAAGAAGCAAAACTTTATCTCCTTGTCTACTGTTGAAGCATAATACGTTGCTGAAGGTAGTAGCTGAACTCAATTCCTATAGATGAAATAAAAGCTACACGATTACGATATCATCTAAGAGACTATGACAATCTGACAGACCGGGTTGTTCTCCTTAAATAACCTCCATCAATGATAATATAAACTTATGCCCATAATTTATTATTATGGATTTGTAGAAATTTCGATAGAGTTTCCTCTATAATTGGACGAAAAACTAAAATACAACCTATTTAAAATAACCTGCACAAGCACACAACTATCCAATTTAGATATTTTGGACTACGACACAATACACAGGACCACATAGCCATACCTTCCATGGCTCCAACACAGTATTCCTAACTACCGTATTGGGTCTGAAGAGGTGCCATCTAGGACTAAATAAAATCCAAAACATCCAATATTATTGCTGAAGTATAGCTAAATCCAGAAACTTACGGAAGTACAACAATAACCATAAAATAATAATAATCCGCATTGAACTACTAGACTGTTTACATTCTATTACAACAGACGTATCCAAATCTTCAAGCCTTCGGCATTCAGCTAATCTCCTCAAGCAAGTCTCTCTCCTTGCTCTAATTAATTGGGCACCGGCTTAATGTTCTCATCTGGCTTAATGTTCTCATCTGGAGGGAGAAACAGCAAGAGTGAGCGTACAGCTCAACAAATATAATCATAGATTACTAACTATAGCAAATAATAGGAAAAACAGTAATTGGGTAGGGAAAACATATAACTTAAATAAAAAAAGCATGAGAGGAGAGGGAACATCTGGGATCATCTGGTTCGCATGTTTGTTCTGGTTACATTTATTCATTTTCATTACTTTCATTAACCTTTGTGGACCCGGGCTAATGGGTCATACTAACAAATGATGTGAGAGAATGAGGAAAGGAATGTGTCTGCCACACATTCTAAAGCGGCTATATTTTTAGGTCTGTAACACTCGACCATCGGCTACATTTTAGGTTTGTAGCACTCGGCCATCTCAACTCGCCCCATATCCACTAGAGATTAGGGCAATCATCGTTCTTTCACAGTAGTATCATAAAGCGTATCACAAATATCATCCGCTTTCACAAGCGGCAGAATACGTGGCCAAGTATTCCTTGAGTTCACACTGTGATGGACATGGCAAACCAGAGAATACTACCTCTATAAACCATGGTCCTAGGTTCAAGATTAATCATTCCTTGAAGAAAGATCCACCACAAATACATCACATTTTTCAATCAGGAAATCACATTCCCATCCTTATCTCCATCTGGGAGATCAAATCCATCACATATTTCCATCCAGGAGATCAAATCCATCATATTGTACTTTGGTGGATTTCCCTCCATTTACTTGTTCGGTTCCTTCTTTTCTTTGGAACTTAAACCTTTTTAGCTATTCAATTCAAGCTCGCAAGAGAGTTTGGATTTATTTTCCTCCGGTGATCAAATACCACCCTAGAAGCCTTCGGGATGCATTCTCTTACTTCCGGTGCACACTTGTACATTTTTAGGGCTTACAATTTAACATGATTAATTAGACACAAATTTTATAAGCATTAAATGGTGGAAGCATGCAAAGTTTTCCATTCAAACTTGGGTGAACTGTAACATGGGGCTTTTAGAGCTCCCGAACACCGCGAACGGGTCGATTCTTGCGGAATCGGACATCCGGTCGATATATACATACAATTGGGATGTGGTAATTCATATTTTGGGGTCAATTTAACATAATAGAAGGATGGAAACATGCAAATTTCCCATTTCATTTTGGATGAACAGTAACAGTGCACTTTTAGAGGGCTCGGATGCTGCAAACGGGTCAAAAAGTGCGAGATCGATCGCGGGACTGACATATATATGCATTTGGGACGTGGTGATTCATATTTTGGGGTCGATTCAATGAAATACGGTGGGAAACGGAAAACCCTCGAATTCCCGTTGGTTAGGGTTTGGTGGAGCTCTACCGACCGGATCGGTGATTAAATTGGATAATACATTACAAAATCCTTGGTTTCAAGTCATGGGTAATACATTTTTCATAGTTTGGGTGGGTATTGATGCAAAAATACCTGATGATAAACGAAAAATATCGAAAGAGAAAAGTTAGTGAGTATGAGGACACTTGCCTCGACGTGTATTACCACTTTTATACTAGCTCTCGGACGGATTCGGTCTCCACGGGCTCGATCTCCTCCTTCCTCTCTCTAGAATCGGTCCTCTCTCTAGAAGGGTTTGGTTCATAGTGAAAATGAAAATCGCAAAGTAGCATGCTGATTTAAAACGGGCTGGTGCTCAAGCGCGCGACGGGCGCAGCCCTACTGCCTAGGCCAGCGCGAGCCCACGGAGGGTGCGAGTCAGGCTTGCAGCAAGTCTGCAGCAAGCCTACTTCACATTTTTGCCGTTCGAGACCCGTTTTGACAATTCTAACCTAATCTTTTACATCCTTGGACCTTACTTTTGATTATATAACCTTAATAAATCATGATTATCATAATTTAAAGTCCAAAATCTTATTTACGAATTAATATTTCACAACTTACAATTTTCGTTCCCGATTTACCAATTCTGGCTCTTTGAACTTTTCAATCCGATTCCTCCCGTACTTTTTGGCCATAATTTACCTATGTTAACTTAATAATCTTCTAGTTATTATATTCTTAACTCGGAATCTCACAGACAAGCTACTACGACAACACCAATGCTATCAATATTTCTAAAAATTTTGTTCAACACTCAAAAACAAAATATATAGATATTAGACACAACTTCATTTGTAAACTTGTTGAAACTCGGGTGTGACGAATCGAGTTTTGAAATAAGATAATTGGAAGGTAGATAAGTTAAAATAGATGAATTGTGTTCAAAAGGTACTGGAGGAATGGATTGGAAAGCTCAAAGAACCGGAACTAGTAAATCGGGAACCGAAATTATAAGCGGTGAAATGTTGATTCGTTGACAAGATTTGAGTTTTAAATTGTGATAATCATGACTTATTGAGGTTATATAATAAAAAATAAGGTCCAAGGATGTGAAAGATTGGGTTAGAATGGTCAAAACGGGTCCCGAATGGCAAAAACACGACGTAGGCTTGCTGCAGGCTTGCCGCGGGCCAGACCGGCGCCCTCCGAGTGCTCGAGCCCTCCTATCAGGCGCAAAAACCAGTGGTGTACCCAAAGTCCTCCACCGCTGGCCGCTCGAGCTTCGCTCGAGCGGCTGCGCGATATATAAAAAAAGGCTCACAGCTCTCCCCTCATTTCACGCGATTCTAGGGTTCTAAAGAGAGAGAGGGCGACGAACAAGAGAGAGAAAGGAAGAGATCGAGGTCATGAAGTCCGAATCCGATTTCGAGCCCATTAGAGAAATCGTAGAGCATGTCGAAGCAAGTAAATCTATACCGTTTTTCTTCTGCTTATGTTGGTTTTCATCCGATCCCCTTCGGGTATTTTGCCTCGATACCGAACCCTATGTATATCATTGCGGTGCCCATAGTCTAATTGTGTATATATGTGAAAATCATCGTCCGATTCGTTGTTTACGTATCGTTATGCACATCCGAAACCCTCACCCACGCACGTGTACTGTTCACGTACAATCGGGTGTATTCCGGCCCTCGATATTTGGGGCTTTTGTATAAATTGAGACTAGAATACCAATACCCACACCCTAGGTAAGTTATTTTGTCGATTGGGTACCCGATTTGATGAAATTATGTGAATTCCCGTCCACGAAGCCTAACCCCGCGCCCGGTTGGTTTCGGGCTCTGATTCTCGGGGCTTTTGATTTAATTAAGACTAGATTATGATTATGTATGACATGGGTAAGTTAACTTGTTGGTTGGGTATCCGAAATTGTGGTTACTTAGGGATTTTCATTCGCGAAGCCCGTGACCCGCGCCCGGACACCGTTTGATCTTCGATTTGGGGTTTAATGTGTAAATTGACTTGGGATTATAGTTACCCATGCCTTGGGTTTGATAAATTACTTGTTAGATGTCCGAAATTCCGAGAATCAACCGATTCGTGCATATGTGCATTGTTCCTGTGCACTGTACACGAGTATTTGCTCGTCCGAAAACTTCGGATGATATTTTGTGTAATACTTCATTGTTTAAATACCGATTAAGTGATATGTGTTTGTAGAAAGAGGAAGTTGAGGCACAACAGCAAGCACGACGAGAAAGAAAGGGGAGAGACCATAGTTGTGATTCGATCCGGGTAAAATAATGGTAGAATGAGCTCAGGCAAGTGTACTTCGGACGCTATTTTTCACTGTACTGATTTCTCATGCTTTAAAACCGTTGAAAATGTTCTAAATGTTGATGATGCATGTTTAAAGTACATGAAGCATGTTTCCTTCGATTACTCGGTTAGATTTGTGTTTAGCCATGTTTATTGCAAGATTTGGCTTCGATTTCGTGAATGAGCATGAAAATGGTGTTCAATTTCTCTTGAAAAGTATGTGATGAAACCCTAGCTCGAAAATGTTGTATAGTTTGAGTAAATTGTATGATTTAATGTATATGCATGGCATCTATAACATTAATTTCATGAAATATGTGCAAGTAAGAAACCGATTTGAGTTCGAAGGTTTTGACGAAGCCCTATGTACGAAAATGAAGAGGTTTTGATGAGTTTTAACCGTAGCTTCTATTATATGAAAGTTAATTGACATCAAAATGAAGCTTCCCGTATAGTTCGTTTTTGAAAATATGTACGAATGTATACCGACAAAATTTCCATGTAAATTTAAAGAAGTGCTGAAATTGTGTTGTGAAAGTTTGATTTTGAAAATGGGATTTCTGATAAAGAAATGACTCCCGTTATAGTTATTTTGGGACCCGAGACTGACTACAGTCTGGGTAAGTTCTTGGGTGAGGCCCTAGAACTTACGGTGGTAATCGAGGATAGCTCTGTCATGGAGCGATTCATGGTCCACCCTGTCCTCAAGGGCGTTAAGCCAGGAGGAACATAGGCTGACCTTCGGGTGGCATATAGTACAGATATCCCTCGGGATGGGATATATATGATATGATAGGCCTTGGATTGTGTGGACTAAACACAATCTATCCTCGATCATTCGCCCCTTCCGCTAGTAGGGTACACTGGCAGGGTCTGAAATTGTTAAGATATATCACAGAAAAAGATGAAATGTATCATACAGTGAAAAGATGACAGAGTATTATCGGATGAAAAGATGATAATGAAACGTATACAGTGAAAAGACGATAGAGTATCATGGGATGAAAAGATGATAATGAAACGAATACAGTGAAAAGATGACAGTGAACAGTATGGAGTACCGTTTTCAGTTTTACCATGCATCTGTGTAGTTTATAGTTATAGTTTTACAGTCTATAGTTATATGATTTATGAAGCATGAGATTTAATATCGTTATAGCATGTCTTTACAGTTTCTCTTTCCAGATGATGTTTGATTAAACATTATGGTTTTGCGTGGTTATATGATCGTTTTGGCATAATCGTTTTACAGTTCATATGCATGTACCTTGTTGGGCCTCGGCTCACTGTTTTAGTGTTTTTCCCCCTCCAGATGAGACAGTAGAGCTTTTACCCGACGAAGAAGAGTAAGCAGAGAGAGAAGCTTCTGGAAGACTTTTGAGGACCATAGCATAGTGGAGCTATTTTGGAGAGGCCTGTCGACGTAAAGGCCTAGTTGCACATGATTTTGTATACAGATCTTATGATTTTTGATGTCCTAGAACATGTTGATTTTTGTAAAGAAAGCATGGGATGTGTATGATAGTAGAAGAGAAAATGCTATGCTTCTGCAGGTTCTTAGTTTACTTCTGCTATATACTCTGGATTTATTGTGCAGGTCCTAGATGGCATCTCGTTAATAAGCTGTTAGAGTAGTAAATGCTTTATGGGTCTGTGCCATGGATGACACATGTGATCCTATGAATGTTTGTTGCAGAAATTGTGAATGATGGATAGTTGTGTGCTTGTTATGGATGGTTATACAGGATTGTATTTTTGGGTTTTCATCCAATTACAAAGGAGACTCTGCTGAAATTTCTGTAGAAGTCTTGCCTTATATTTAAACCGTTAATCGTGTTATCTGTTTGACGGAAGCTTTTGAGGAAAAAAAAATCCGTTCCGTCACATCGGGTCATTGCCCTTTAACATACTCCAACTGAATACTAATTAGCCGATATTCTTACCAAGCCGTTGGATTGTCTTAGAAGTGAATCACTTAGAAAGGCTATTGGAATTTGTTCTCCACCATTTGAGGTGACTTTTTCTTTTACAAAAAAAAAAAAAACACAACATCTGACCCATGCCTATATTGTGCTCATGCACCCCATTGCTCATGCTGAAACTCCTGTAGCACGTCTAATATTTTTAAGAAATATTTTTATGACGGAACGGATTATTCTTCATTTAATAAACTCCGTCAATGTCTAAACACACCCTAGAGCCCATAATTAACCTATAGACTCTACAGAAAATTCGGCATAGTTTCCTCTGCAACTGGACGAAAACCGAAATACAACCTACTTAAATATCATTCTATACAAGCACACATCTAATCCAGAGGCTTAACTCAAAGCCTACAACACGCCACACAGGATCACAACTCTGCCATATCATCCATGGCTCCAATACAGTACTCATATCAACTATACTGGATCTAGAGAGATGACATCTAATAAAACAAAACTCCAAACATAAATATACAGACGCGGAAGCATAACTAAATCATCATACATGCGGAAGCATAATAAAACCATAAAACATCAACTATAACAAGCCACGCTCAACTCACGAGTGGCTGCTCAAAATCGATCCAACTCACGAGTCCAAATCTTTCTTGCGCTCGCCGTCGGTCAATCTCATCAAGCAAGCCTCTCCTTGCTCTAACTATGTTGCGCCGGCTAAGTGTTCTCATCCGAAAGGAAAAACATCAATGTAAAGAGTGAGCTAACAGCTCAAGCAAATGTAATCATAAACAATTCTCCAAGTCATATTCAAGAAATAAGGGAAGGAAGGGAAAAAAACAAGAATCACTCGATTCCTATAATTCTCGCGATTTACATTGGTCGATCATTAATCAGAATCACTTGATTCTCACGATACATCTTGAATCATTGGTTTCACGAGTTCTTGCGGTTCATATCTTAAGTCACCGGATTCATTCGATTCTCATTAAGTCTCTGAGGATTCACACTGTTCATCAATTGGATATTATTCATTTTCATTGTTACATCATCTTTGCGGACCCCGGCTAGTAGATCGTACTAACCAATGATGCGAGAGAACGAGGACAGGAATGTGTTCGCTACACATTCTAAAGCCACGGCTACTACTTTCGGTCGGTAGCACACGACCCTCGGTTGCACCCGTGCAACAATCATCACAGACGACTACATCTCAATATGTAGCGTCGACAGACACACCCCACACCCCCGGGGTCCAGGGCAATCCTCGTTCTTCCACAATAGTTTCCTAAAGCGTACCACAGACATCACCCGCTCCCGCGAGCGGCCGGAATACGTGGCCAAGTATTCATCGGGTTCACGCCGCGATGGACATGGTATACTAAAGAATACTACCCATACGACTTAGGGTCCTAGTTTCAAGGTTAGGTTCGACACTTGGAGAGGAAAATCCACATTTGCCACACAATCACATCTCGAGAAATCTCATTCCCATCACAATCATCTCCAACCAGGAGATTACATCATCAATCACATCTCCATCCAGGGGATTACATCATCATAAGCACAATGTGGACTCCCTTCCATTCACGTCACGATTCACAATATCCAATGAGACTCAATTCCCTTAATCACAATCGGTGGGACTCAATTTCCTAAATCCACAACAAATCACTTCAAGTTCACAGTATAGATTAGATCTCATACCTCAAGTGATCACAAGTCCTTTTGGAACCTCCGAGACTCATTCCTTTGCCTCCATCACACGGATTCACATTCGGGGTTTACCTTTCACTTTGCATTTCTCGTTTCGTTTTACGTGAACATTATCAGATTTTTCTTTGAACACCCGGACGCCGTTCACGGCTTGATACATGGAAATCGGACGTCCGGTGGATTCGTACGTACAATTCTTACACGATATTTCACATTCGGGTTCGATTTATCTTAACACGAGGGTGGAAGTATGCAACTTCCCATTTACTTTCAGGTTAACGATTATGGAATTCTTTCAAGGCTCCCGGATGCCACGAACGGGTCAAATCTTGCGGGATTTGGCATCCAGTCGATATATACATACAATTGGGACATGGGTATTCATATTCTAGGATCATTTCATCATTTCACGAAGGTGACAACATGCAAAATTCACCTTCGGTCTCGGGTGAACAGTAACAGCGCCCCTTTAGAGGGCCCGGACGCCGCGAACGGGTCCAAACGTGCAAGATCAGACCCGCGGCCGATATATATACATCATTGGGACGTGGGCATTCCAATTTTGAGGTCAATTTCGTGGTACGAGGCCGGGAAATGGGAAACCCCCAAAATCCTGTAGGCTAGGGTTTCGGTAAAACCCACCCGGGCAAATCGGACATGAATCGGACAACTAACTACATTTTCTTGGACCTCAAGGCATGGGTATCGAGATCCTAACGTTTCCCGTGGGTATCGACACAAAACACCCAACGAAAATACATAAAACAACGAAAGAGAACGAGAAATGGGTATGAGAACACTTACCTCGACGCGTGCTTTCACCTTTATACCTGGCTTTCGGGCGGAATTGGACTCCCAGGCTCGATCTCCCTTTGGTCGCGCCCCTCTCACTCTCCTCAAAACCCTCAGCCGATCGAAAATGAGGGAGAACGAATCGCGCGGCGCAAATATATACTGCGCCGGCCGCTTGAGCGGCCAGGCCACGGGCGGCAACTGCTCGAGCGCCCCTCGAGCGCTTGGCGAGTGGCCAGCCACGGGTCGGTTCTGCTTTCTCCGCTCGAGCCGAGGCTCAAGCGCCCAGTAGGCGCAAGCCTGCTGGCAGGGCTCCAGCAGCCCGGATCCGAATAATTTCCCGATTTTTCTTCCGATACCAAACCTTAATCATCCCATAAGATTAGTATTGATCATTAACACACTAATCACCTTATAATTATCGGGTTCACAAATCCGGAACCTCACAATTTTCAACACTCAGAAACCAAATATATAGATATTAGACACAACTTTATTCGTGAACTTGTTAAAACTCAGGTCATTGCCCTTTAACATACTCCAACCGTATACCAATTAGCCAATATTCTTACCAAGCTGTTGGATTGTCTTCGATTTGAATCACTTAGAAAGGCCATTGGAATTTGTTCTCCACCATTTGAGGTGAGTATTCTTTCTTTTTATTTTACAAATAAAACAAAAAAAAAAAAAAACAAAAACACACTGCCTAACCCATACCTATATTGTTCTCATGCACCCCATTGCTCATGCTACAACTGCCGTAGCACGTCTAATGTCCTGTTCCATTATGCCTGGTGGGTGCCTGCTTGGTGCTCAAGTATCCTTAGGCAGATTGGGCACGCAACTCTCTTTCCTGATGAGTCCTATGAATCCTTCATTAACTATATTTATATTCTTTGCTAACTTTTTACTATGTTATATACCAAACATCTTAATATTTTCCACTCTAATATGTTGCCTGTGATAATGTGCAATTCGATTTAAAGGAGAATTATTCAGGAAGCAGTTGAGCTAAAGTTGAGTAACATAATGATGAAGGGAAAGCTTTTCATACACATCTCTTACAGGTGTCAATATGTTATGGTGTTACGTACCAAAACAAACAAAAATTGTTAATTTTAAGATTATAAATAATTCAGTATGTGCTAAACTTGAGAAGGACTTGGTCAAGTACTCCTCTTTTTTGCTAATGTAATCGGTGGTTGCATGACTTATTTACAAGCATAAAAGGGGTTGAAGATATAAAGAGAAATGCATGAATGGGTTATACTCACTATATGTGTAATATCGCAAATTTTTATTCAATTTAATTTGGTTATTTATTATTTTAGATATTTTGGGTGTAATAAAAATAAATTTAATATTATAAAATTTTGAAGGACATTTGGATTAGATGGGTCATCATCTGAAATATGCCCATGTGGTCGCCCGAGTATCGATTTGAGTTTTGGGATTAAAAGAAAAAATAAAATTAATATATATCTATATATGCATGTATGTATGTATATAATAATAATAATAATAATAATAATAATAATAATAATAATAATAATAATAATAATATATGACAAAATAGGGGGGAAAAGGGAGTAGGGGGAAGAAAAAAATAGAGTAGGGGCTCCGGGTAGAGAGAGGGAGGGATGAGAGAGAGAAACTGGCAAATAAAGGCTTTCAAATCCGATTCTGGCTTGGAGCTAATTAGAGAAGTTATAGATCAGGCCGAGGTAACTGCTCTCATACCCTTTTTATTCTCTCTTTTGATTTTTCATTCGTTTACTCTCAGATATTTTCATTTCGATATCCACCCAAATTATGAAAAATGTGGAACCCATGACCTTAGTATAATTTCTTTACTGTTTGGTACCCAGTTTCCTCGTCAATTTGTCCTGTTTGGCTTCACCCAACCCTAACCTGCATCCAGCTCGAGTTTTCCCATCCCATTTTTAATTCTATACTTATTTTGTTCTTAATTATGTGTTACCTATATTCTAATTGTGTATATACACCGGTTGGGCATTTGATTTTCCAAGAATTGACCCGTTTGAGGCCCTAATTCGGCCCTGTTACTGTTCACCTAAGATTAAACATGAATTATGCATGTCTCCACCATAATTAATTGTTATATGAATTACATCTAATTGTACACGTTTAATTGTAAACTCCAAAAAAATGTGTTTGTATTTCGTTTGTGAAGGAAATGTGGTCCAAAGGTCTCCAATGTTATAATTACCTATTGGTGGTAAGAATTCCTAACTGTTCTTAAGCATTATATTGAATCATCCACATGTATAAAGTCACACAAAGACTTAAACTCTCAAGAAAAGATAATCTGTGTCTATACATATAAGAATTAAGCATGATATGTAAGTATTCGGTGGAAAATCCACAATTGAATAGGTAATTGAATTGATCTCTTGGATGGAGATATTGCGAATAAAAGTACACTGGACTTTCCCTCAAAGATTAAGGAACCATGAAACTTGGACAAAATATTTATGTTGGAGGGTAGTATCCCCTCGCCTGTCACTGACATTATAGTGAAAAATCAATGATTGCCCTGGCTGTGTATGCTAGACGCATGTTGGAACGGATGATACCCTTGGCAAGCCTTAGGATACTACTGTGGTAAAACGAGAACTGCCTCTGGACCGTGGGAAGTTAGGGTAATGTTTTATTGGCCTTGTATAACGGGTGATAGGTATACCGCTATGCCACGTTGTAATATCCTGAATATTTTTATCCGATTTAATTAGGTTTATTTATTTTTGGGTAATTTGGGTGTGAAAAAATTTAAATTAGTTAAATATTATAAAATTTTGAAGAGTATTTTAAATTATTGAGCTAGTACCTGAAGTGTACCCGTTCAGTCGCTTGAGTAGTGGTTCGGGTTTTGAGATTTAAAGAAAAAGGAGTAGGTGTATATAATAATAATAATAATAATAATAATAATAATAATAATAATAATAATAATAATAATAATAATAATAATAATAATAATAATAATAATAATAATAACAAGTAGGGAGGGGGGAAAGGGTTCAAGAAAAGAAAACAGAACACGTGGGGAGGAAGAAGGTGAGGAGAGAGAGAGAGACGTCGGGTAGAGAGAGAAAGAGGGGAAACGAGGTTCCCGGATCAAATTTCGAGCACGAGTCAGTTAGAAAAGTGGTAGATCGGGTTGAGACAAGTGTACTCATACCCTCTTTTTCCTCTCTTTTGATTTTTACTCATTTTCTCTTGACTATTTTCATTTTGGTACCCACCCAAATCATGAAAAATGAGGAACCCATGAACGAAGTATAGTTTATTTACCGTTTAATACTAGTTTTTTCCTTCGATTCGCCCGGTTTGCTTCTTCAAACCCTAACCCGTGTCCAACTCGGGTTCCCCTTCCCATGTTATCATGCATCCTTACATATCTCTAGCCTCTCATCTTCTATTTTTTTATATGTAGAATATTCACACCCCTTTTATCGTTTCATTTGATTATATCTATTTATTATTTGCTTATAATGTACTTACTAAGCTATTAGCTCACAATTGCTTCTTCTTCCTTCCACATGAGCACGTTATTATGTCCGACGAAACCGAGTAGGCCGTAGGCGTAGGATAGGGAACTGGTCATGATGTGGAGAGACTTTTGGGCTTAGCTTCACAATTCGCTCATTGATAGAAAAATTATATAAATTATTTTTATACTTATGGTTATGTATTTGTGTGATGATTATGACGATGGATGTATAGTTTAGTTTCATTGTATATGATGGATCTAGTAGCTTTCGCAAGTTCTTATTGTTATATTCATGTAGCTAGTGGAATCTTATTTATACCGGCGTTGTACCTAGAGTTATGACATCAGTGCCATGTATTGGGAATAGCTGTGCGGATCCTATGTGATTGGTTGTTGAGATCTATTGTGATTGTATATTGTGCTATACAAGTTGTTTTCAGGTTTTATATTTGGCGAATGTCTGTATTATAGACAACCTCTGTCAGATTTTTGGCAGAAATTTTTGGTCTGTCATCGTTGGTATCAGAGAGAAAGAGTTGCCTTAAGATTAATTTGGATATTATGTGGAAGTTTAGGGTAGTGTAGGCTAAGATTGAATAGGCCAATGTAGTCATAGAATGACTAAATTCGGACACATAGTTCTAGTTACCCTAGCCTGCAAAAATTAAACTAGAACTAAGTTACGACGATAGTTTTATTTAATTGCATAGATTGTAATGTTATAATTAGAGTTCAATCTTTTCACTAACTCGTAACTATTTTTATTTCAGAGTTTTCTTCTAAAGTCGGATATGCCGTCTAGACGTAGAGGCTTGCGAGGAGGTGATGGGACCCAAGACTAGGAGGCTAAATATCTGAATCTATTGGGTCGTATAGTGAACACATTGAGAATATGGAGCAAAGAAACCTCACCCTTGTTCCCGTTCTAGTTCTCGTGCAGGACCTTCCAAATCCGGAACCATCTTCTTATGATCGCTTTGTTTAGGAGCGAGTTCTAGGGTTTTTCGGGAGCCAAACCCCATTAAAGTGGACACATGGTTTGAGATACTGAAGGAACTGTTTGCAATGATTTGATATTTTGAGGAGGATCGGGTTCTGTTTGCATCCTACCGGCTGGGGGTGAGGCGCATCACTGATGGCAGATGAAGAAAAGAGCCTTAGGGGTGTCGGAGGACGAGATCACTTGGTAGATGTTTGAGGCAGCATTTATGGAGAAGTATTTCCCCTCCAACCTTCATGTCCAAATGGAGGAGTTCATCAGGTTGAGGCAAGGTAGTCGGACCGTGATCGAATATGATGCTATGTTTACTGAGTTGTCACGGTTCACCTCTTATATAGTTGAGGATGAGGAGAGGAAGATGAGGAAGTTTCTTTAGGGCTTGCGGGATGATATCTGCAAGAAGTTGGCAACCCTCAAGCTGACAACCTATGCTGATGTGTTGGATCACGCCCTAAACCACGAGCAAGAACTTGCGAAGGAAGAGTTCTTCAAGAAGCGGTTGCTAGGCAAGAGTGGTATGGGTGCTAGTTTTGGTGCAAGTTCTAGAAGGCCATCCAAGAAGCCAAAACAACTGAATTCTGATAGGAAGGGTAGTTTGACTTCATCATCTTCTCAGGCTTCTGTGGGTTCATGTCAGCATTGTGGGAAGATGCATGGGAGTAGGCTTTGTCTTAAATTGACTGGAGGCTGTTTCAATTGCGGTCAAGTGGGGCATAAAGCCAAAGAGTTCCCTCGTCCAACGAAGGTTCGTACTCCAAAGTCTGTTGTTCAAGGAAAAGCTTCTCCAGTATCCGCAAGTGAGGCCAAGGCATCAGATGATGTGGTGGAAGGTGTTCTCTCCATTTGTGGCATTTCTTGTTCAGCGCTTTTGATTATAGGTCTACACACTCATTTGTTTCCCCACGGTTTTCCCGTTATATTGCATCCTTTCCTATGATTCTTGATTTCTCTTTGATGGTTTCAACACCCACGAGATCTTCTGTCATTACTGACGTTTCCTACCCCTAGGTGTATTGTGGAGGTGAATGGGTTGCCTTTAGCTATTGACTTGATTCTCTTTGATATGTATGATTTTGACGTTATTTTGGGAATGGATTGACTGCCAAAGTATCATGTAACTATTGACTGCTTCCATAAGAGAGTAGATTTCGCGATTCTAGAGTGTGAGCTTTTTCACATTCGAGGAATCCAGAGATTGAAGGAGTCTAGCTTTATTTCAGCTCTCCAAGCTTGTTATTTGATGAAGAGCAGTTGTGAAGCCTTTCTGGCTTATGCTAGCATTGTGGAGAGTTGAAAATTGTCTACGAAGGAGATTCCGATTGTATGTGAGTTTGAGGATGCGTTTCCCAATAAGTTATCTGCCTTACCGCCACACCATGAGATTGAGTTCGAAATTGATCTAGTACCGGGATTGACGCCTATATCGAGGGCCCCATATCACATGGCCCCTGCTGAGCTAAAAGAGTTGAAACAGCAATTGCAGTATTTGCTTGATATGGGTTTTATTAGACCCAGTGTCTCTCCTTAGGGTGCTCCGGTTCTGTTTGTTAAGAAGAAGGACGGGACCTTGCAGCTTTGCATGGATTATCATGAGTTGAATAAAATCATAATAAATAACAAGTATTCGTTGTTGCAGATTGATGACCTCTTCGATTAACTGCAAGGAAACCGAGTGTTCTCTAAAATTGATCTTCAGTTAGGGTATCATCAGCTCCAGATCAAGCAGGATGATGTAGCAAAGATGTTATTCCAAACAAGGTATGACCATTATGAGTTCCTTATTATACCGTTCGGATTGATGAATGCTCCCACAGTGTTTATAGATCTAATGAATCGGGTTTTTCAGCCTTATCTGGTTAGGTTTCTGGTGGTCTTCATCGATGATATCCTAATATATTCAAGGAGTTTTATTGAGTATGAAGAGCATTTGAGGATTGTTCTTTAGACCCTCAGGGAGCATCAATTATTCGCAAAATTGAAGAAATGTGAATTCTGACTTGAGGAGGTTGTATTTCTGGGCCACGTCATTTTTTATAGAGGTGTCTTGGTAGATCCGAAAAAGGTTGAAGATGTGATCAATTGGGATCGACCAATGACCGTGATAGAGGTCCACAGCTTTTTGGGTATGGCCAGCTACTTTCGTCGATTTGTAGAGAACTTCTCTCGCATTGCGTTGCCACTTATCCAGTTGACAAGGAAGGAAGCTTGATTTAAATGGACCGAGGAATATGATCGTAGCTTCCAAGAGTTGAAGGGTCGGTTAACTTCTGCACCGGTTCTGACTCTTTCTAATGATTCTAGTGGGTTCGAGGTATATTGCAATGCTTCTAAGGTGGGGTTCGGATGTGTTCTTATGCAAAATAGGAGGTGGTCGCCTATGGCTCTTGGCAGTTAAAGAGCCACGAGAAGAATTACATGACCTACGATTTAGAGTTACTGATGTGGTTTTTGCGTTGAAGATCTGGAGGGACTATTTATACGGTGAGAAATTCTTGGTGTACTCTGATCATAAAAGTCTCAATTATCTATTTTCACAGAAGGAGTTGAATATGAGGCAACAACGATAGATCGAGTTCCTTAAGGATTATGATTGTGAAATCCAGTATCAGTTGGGAAAGGCAAATTAGTTACGGATGCCCTGAGTCAGCGGACTAGATTGGTGGCGATGATGCAGATTAAGAAGATGGAGATGTTGGATTGTCTGAAGTCCTACCACATCTAGCGCTCCGTCAAGGGCAATAGGATTATGTTATCCTTTTTGTAGGTGCAGCCCAAGATCCTCTAGACGAATGACCCATTTTTTACGGACATTGCTGGTGATTTTGGTAGAGATTTTTAGATTAATTTCAGTGTCCGAATTGATGGAGTCTTGAGATTCCATAATAATAATAATAACGTATTATATATATAATAACAATAATAATAATAAGTAGGGAAGGGGGAAAGGGTTTAGGAAAGGAAAATAGAACTCGGAAGAGGAAGAAGGAGAGGAGAGACAGAGGGACATCGGGTACAGAGAGAAAGAGGGGAAACAGGTTATCGGGTCCTATTTCGAGCACGAGTCAGTTAGGAAAGTGGTAGATCGGGTCGAGACAAGTGTACTTATATTCTTTTTTTTTTTGTTTTTTTCTAATTTTCTCTCCGGTATTTTCATTTCAGTACCAACCTAAATCATGAAAAATAAGGTACCCATGAACCCGGTATAGTTTATTTATCGTTTGATACTCGTTTTCCTGCCGATTCGCCCGGTTCGACTTTGCCAAACCATAACCCACGTCCTGCTTGGGTTCCCCTTCCCATTTCAAATTTCTATGCTTAGTTTGCCGATAATTGTGTAATACCCATGTCTCAATTATTTACATACTTCTATTAGGTGTTCGATTTCTAAAAAATTGTCCCATTCAGCACATCTGAATGTTCTAAACTGGCACTGTTACTGTTCACCTAGGGCTAAATATGAAATTTGCATGTTTCCATCGTAATTAATTGTTAAATAGACTATGTCTAATTATATATGTTTAATTGTAAGCTCCAAAAAAATTATGTTTGTGTTCCGTATGTGAAGAAAATGTGGTCTGAAGGTCTCCAATGTTATAATTGTCTATTAGTGGTCAGAATTTCATGCCTTCTCTATGCATAATGATATTCATGTATGTAAACTGAGTCACGAAAAGACTTAAATCTGAAAGAAAGATTAAAATCATATAACCAATCGGAGGGAAACCCACAAATGGTTATATGATTGAATTGTTCTCTCGGATGGAGAAAATCATGATAAAAGAAATATGGTGGACCTTCCCTCCAAAGAATAAGAAACCATGAAACTAAGACCATGTAATTATGTTATGAGGGTACTATCTGCTGGCTTGCCGCTGATATTATAGTGAAAATTCAAGGATGACTCTGGCTGCATGTCCTGGCCGTATATTGGAGTGGATGATGTCCTTGGCAAGCCTTAGGATACTATTGTGAAATGACGAGGAATTACTTGGGTCCCAGGGGAATGGGGCATATAGTTATCGGCCCGTTTAGAGGCATGATATGTAGATGGCCCCACCGCAGGGTTAAGAATAAGTGTTCATAACCATAGATCATGTAGTGTATCTTGATCCTTTCCTTATTCTCCCACACCTTTATCTAGTAAGGTTTACTGGTTTTGATCCGCAAAGAATAACGTAATCATAAAAGCGCATAAAAACACATCTCATGTCATCATGCATCCTCACATATCTCTTCCCTCTCATCTTCTATTTCTTTTATATGTAGAATGCTCACATCCCTTTTATTGTTTCATTTGATCATATTCTGTTTATTATTTGCTTATGATACACTTGCTGAGCTGTTAGCTCACCCTCACTTCATCTTCCTTCTAGATGAGCATGCTAATATGCCCAACGAGTAGGCGCAGGATAGGTAGCTGGTCATGATGTGGAGAGACTTTTCGGCTTAACTTCATGATTTGCTCATTGAAAGAAAAATTGTATAAATTATTTTTGATACTTATGGTTATGCATTTGTGTGATGATAATGATGATGGATATATAGTTTAGTTCCACTGTGTATGATGGATATAGTAGCTTTTGCAAGTTCTTATGGTCATATTCATGTACCTAGTGGCATCTTGTTTATACGGGCATTGTACCCAGAGTTATGGCATCCGTGCCACGTGTTAGGTGTGGCTGTGTGGATCCTGTGTGAATGGTTATTGAGATCTATTGTGATTGTATATTGTGCTATATAGGCTGTTTCCAGGTTTTGTATTTTGCGGAGGTCCGTATTATAGATAAAACTTTGCCAGATTTTTGGTAGAATTTTTAGTCTGCCACACACGTGGTGTCTGACCTATCTATAGGCAATATGTAATATCCTGAATATTTTTATTCGATTTAATTGGGTTTATTTATGTATTTTTTGGATAATTTGGGTGTGATAAAAATTAATTTAATATTATAAAAATTTTAAAAAATATTTAAAATTATTAGGCTAGCATCTGGGGTGCACCCATTCGATTGCAATTAAAAGAAAATGAAATATATATATATATATATATGTAATAAAATAATAATAACAACAATAATAATAATAATGGTAACATGAGAAGTAGAAGGAAAAGAACGAGAGAGAGAGGGGCTCGAGGGCATCAAGGGTTTTGCAAAGAGGAGAGAGGAGGGGTCACTGGGGAAGAAGGTGGCACACGGGTGGTCGGCGGCGGTTGACGACGGCCGCAGACGGCGGTGGCCGGCTGGCACGGCAAGGTTGAGCAGTGACAGCAGCGTGAGGCCAACGACAAGAAGAGGAGAAAATGGAGGCCTTCGGGTCCGATTCCGATTTTGAGCTAGTTGGGAAAGTTATAGATCAGGTTAAGGCAAGTGTATCCACACCCTTCTCTTCCGTTCTTGTTAATTTTCGTTTGACCCCCTTTGGGTATTATTATCCCGATACCCGACCCATGTATGTTTATGTGATACCCATAGTCTAATTATGTTTATATGTGAATTCCATGTCCAATTGCTTAGTTTTTGTCCGATTTTTCGCAACTGGGAAACCCTAACCAATGCGCGCATACTATTCACCTGTGCTCGGATGATTTCGACCCCCAATTTTTGGGACTTTTGCCTAAATTAATACTAGAAAATCATTACCCATATCCTAGATAAGTTTATTTATCGATTGGATACCCGATTTGGTGAATTTATATGGATTTTCGTTCATGAAACCCTAAACCTGTGCCTGGACCCTATTTAAGCTTTTATCTTGAGTTTGAT
The DNA here is from genome assembly GCA_033239525.1 of Nepenthes gracilis. Classification (NCBI taxonomy): domain Eukaryota; kingdom Viridiplantae; phylum Streptophyta; class Magnoliopsida; order Caryophyllales; family Nepenthaceae; genus Nepenthes; species Nepenthes gracilis. The sequence continues at coordinate 3,949,199 of BSYO01000037.1, forward strand.
GCATAAATTGACTTAGGGTTGTAATTAACCATGCATTGAATTTGATAATTTACCAATTGGATGTCTGAAATTTCATGAATTATTCAATATATGCAACCGAGCACTGTTCACATGCACTGTTCACCAGAGCTCTTTGGTAATTTTCGCATAATTTCACATTGTCTAATTGTTAATTAAGCTGCATATAAATTCGCATATGATTAATTGTTATACTGGAATTATGTTCATTATCGATTGTGAAGGAAATGTAAGCTGGAAGTCTCTAAAGTTATAATTGCCTCTTAGTGGTAAGAATCTCTATCCTTTCCTATATTTATGATATTCGTATATGCAAAATGAGTCATGAAAAGGCTTAAGTCCAAAAGAAAGATAATAATCGTATATACATTCAGATGGAAGTACACAATGTGTTATGTGATTGGATTGTTCTCCTGGATGGAAATATTGTTAATCGAATTGGGGTGGATCTTTCCTCACAAGAATAAGAAGTCATGAAACTAGGACCATGGAATTATGTTACGAAGGTAATACCCCTTTACTTGCCATTAGCGTTACAGTAGAGACTCAAAGATTACTCCAACTGCGTATTGTAACGGGTAATACTATTAACAAGCCTTAGGATATTATTATAGAAGGACGAGGACTGCCTCTGGACCACGGGAGGTTAGGGTAGCATTTTATTGACCCTGTATTACTAGATGATACGCATACTGCTATGCCACGTGGTGTTCGGCCTTTCCTAGGCAAACAATTGTTATTGGACGTTGAGTACGTCATTCGGTCTTAAATTATGAAGGGCATCATAATCCTTCCACATCCTTCCACATCTTAAGTTAGTAAGGATTATTGACCCTGGTCCACAAAGATGAATAATCATGCATAATGTATATCCTAAAGGGAAGTAAATTGTATTTCAAAGCATATTTGATCATGTTCCCATTTATGTATATCTTTTATGATTATGTCTCTTTGCCTTACTTATCTTTGCTTATGTTGTCTACCGCTTTTGATTATGATGCAGTTGTTGAGCTTTTAACTCACCTTTACTTCTTATTGTTTCCAGATTAGCACAGGTTTATCCTGATGAGGCGGAGTAGAGATTAGAAGGGGACTAAGTTCTGGACTTGGAAGATCATATCGAAGATTTCTATTTGTATTTTTGTATATGTTATGAGGACTTGTATATACATTTATATTTCAGTTCAAAGTACTAATGTATATTGTACATATAATTGATAACTAGATCGTTTAGTTTTCACTATGTTTGGGTTTATTTATAGTTTCACAGGTTATCATGAACTGTAACTGGTACCTAGTGGCATTTCTATGTCCAATGTTGTGTCTAAAGATATAAAGTTGGAGCCATAAATTTTTATGTGACATTCGAATCCTATGTAATTTGTGTATTGATTGTTATATGTTGTTGGAACTTGGAGCTATTGCGATATATATATGTGAGTTGTTGAGATGTTGTGACATTTTGGGAGCATTTATATATGTTGTACAGGATATTTCACAGGTATTTGTATAATTGAATGGCTGTATTATAGAAAAAACTTTATTGAATTTTTGACAGAAAAATATAATCTGTCACACAATATATGTGAATGGCCCCACCTCTGGGTCAATAATAAGAGTTCACAGCGATAGATCATGTAAAGTATTATGATCCTTCCCTATTTCTCCCACATTGTTAGCTAGTACGGTCTACTCGCTCTGGTCCACAAATATAAGTAGTTACGCATAATTTATATCTCAAAGAAAAGAAAAATAAAACGTAAAAGGTTAATTGTGTCCCAAAAAAATTATCGATCATGTCTTGTGCTTAAGCATCCCCTTTATGCTCATATATTCCCCTCCCGCTTTATTATGCTTATATTGCTTACCGTCTTGATTATTATGCAATTGTTGGGCTTTTAGCTCACTCTTATTTCTCCATATCTCCAGATTTAGTACAGGTCTGTTGAATCCGATGGGACAGCATAGTGATTCAGAATGGATAAGGTTTGGATTCTATAACGGAATGAATCCTTATCCTTAAAGAACCTTCTGTTAATCGCTCTTACTTGATCAAATACAAATACCTCAAATAATTAAAATATAAAATCCGGAGAAATTTTGGAGAGTTTCTTCTACAATTGGACTAAAACCAAAATATACAACCTATTTAATAAACATATAAATATCCCAACTTCAATAGTTTCAATCATAGTAAATACACAAGATCAACAAATATCATATCATTCATGGCACGAACACAACAATTTTCAACTACTACGTTGGATCTAATAGATATGCCATCTATGTCTAAACAAAATCCAAAACATCCAAATAAATACGGAAGCATAACAATAATCATAATAATAACATGCTACAATTTCATTTACATATCAATACTCTAACTCGATTATTTACGTATCAATACTCTAACTCGATTATTTACATATCAATATATTAATTATAACAAAACTCTATGTCTCTGCAAAAGCCACGATTCTCCTTAGGAAATTCCTCTACTTGCTCAACTATTCAGGTATAAACTCGTGGCTCTCATCTGGAAGGAAGAAAAAGCAAGAGTGAGCTAATAGCTCAACAAGTGTATCATACACAATAATATATAAACAAATGAAACGATAATGGGATAGGGGAAAGCATATATTTACAAATGAAATGGGATGTAGAAGGATTGTGACATATGAGAATACATGATGTCATTAGGCATATGATTTTTAAGCACTTATTATTTCATTAATTTTTGTGGATTAGGGCCAATAGGTCGTACTAGCTAACAATGCGAGAGATTGAAGAAAGGAATGTATACGCTACACATTCTAAAGTATACGGCTACATTTTAGGTTTGCAACAACTTGACCATCGACTACATTTTAGGCCTGTAGCAACTCGTCCATCGGCTAAATTTTTTGCCAGCAGCAACTCAACCATAATAATACGCCCCATATTCCCGAGTATCAAGGCAATCTTCGTTCTTTCACAATAGTATCCTAAGGCGTGCCAAGGATATCACCTGCTCTTATAAGCATCCAGAATACGTGGCCGAAGCAACCTTTGGGTTTCCACCATGATGTTAATGGCAAGCCAGGAAATACTACCCAATGAACATAAGTGCATGGTCCTAGTTTTATGATTACTTACTCCTTGAGGGAGAATCCACCACATTTCATTTACATCATCTCCATCCGGGAGTTCAATTTGATCATATCACACATTATGGATTTCCCTCCAATCACTTGTACGATTCTTATTTTCCTTAAGTCTTTTTGATGATTCGATTTATATGCACGAATATCAAAATTCATGGGAAAGATAGGAATTTCTTACCAAAAGAAGCAAATTAACTTGAGAGGCTTTCAAATACAGATTCCTTTGCTATTGAACATGTTGAAGCTTTCAAATTGTACAATTGAACTTACACAAATACATATCACTTAGTTAGCATTTACACATGGGAAATTATGCAGATTGTTGTTCAACATCCTTGGTGTACGGTACCTGCGTGATCAGAACATGTAACGGTGTTCAAATGCACATATCGGTTAATCCTCAATATTCCGGACATCTAATGGGCATATCATCAAATTCACGTCATGGATAATCATTATCCTAAGTCAATCGATAAATTATAACCCAAATTAATCCCTTAACAATATTGGGGCACGAGTTAGGGTCTCTACGAACGAAACTTTACATATAACCACAAATCCGGATACCCAATCAATAAATTAACATATCTAGATTATGGGCAATCATATTCTAATCCCAAATATAGCAATTACCGCAAATATTTCGTGGGTATCATGACCAACCATCGGGGTTAGGGTTTACGTCATCCGAAAACGTATCAAACCTACATTTTTCAGCTCTAAATTTACATATATGCATGCTTAGGGCATTGGGATTACAAAATATAAATCTAATCAGGTATCGAAATAAGGATACCCGAAGAAAATATGATGAAAGTGTATGAAAATAAAAGAGGATATGAGTGCACTTGCCTCGACCCGATCTATCACTTTTCTAATTGGCTCTTGGACAGATTAAGACTCGTGGGCCTCATTCTCCACCTTCTCGCTATTTCTCTTCCCTCTCTCTCTTCTTTGTTCTGGATTCATCAATAAATGGCGGAGAAAAACATCGCAACCTTTTATAAAGCAGATTGGCGCTCGAGTGTGAACCGAGCGTGCATCGAGTGCCACCAACCTGGAAATGGCACCTCCCTTGGGCTCGAACCAGCAGCAAGACTGGCTTTGCTGGAATTTGTGCCTCCTGTTGGGCTTGAGCCCATGGCAAGCCCAACTCTACAGTTTATTGCACTAAGGCTAATTTCACAATTTTCTCAATTTCACTTAACCCAAACTTAATTATATTAATTATATTAACTTAATTACTAGAATTTATAATATTTTGGAGACCAATACCTTACAATTATCTCCTACTTATAGAAATTTCATCCTCGAAATTTAACGATTATTCTAGGGAACCTCAACCATTTAAATTGTCCTAATCCTTATTACCCGATATGTTCTATAAAAATCTAAATTCATCAAGTTTGAAAGCAGCCCATTTTATGAATTACCTTTCCAACCTAGTACAAAACCTCAAATAGGTTAATAATCATTTATCTCCACTTACACAAAACCTCGAAAATGAGTATTTCTTTCGAACATCAAATTAAACCTTAAAGTATATGGGTTCATCACACTATTGCTGTGCAACTCTGATTAATTATCTGGATAAATCATATGATTACAATTTTACCACCATATCTAATTTCACCTAACACCCAAAATTCTTTGATCGAGTTTGATCAAGATTTCAAAATAAACCTCGAATCACAATTAAACCTCGAAAGCAGAATACCTTACATTCTCATTATTTCATTGGTATATCCTTAAACTGATATTTTCCTAAAATACAAAATCCACATTGATAAGAATAGGCGATCATTAGCAAATTAATAATACCTACATTTCCTTGAATTACATGGCCATTCACTCCAGTTTCTTCAATCACATCCTGAGACCTATAGAAGTTGTGAGCCTACACATTTTTATTTTTATTACAAATCCTAGATCTTCTTACAACTTATATCCATTGGCTCATAAATGGCACCTAGATTAGACGGTGACCATAATAAAATAAATTCCGTGATAGCCATATCATGAAGACAATTCCCACAAATCTCAAACCCAAATACTAGCAACCTCAAGATCACCATTTGGCATGATGAACCTACTCATTAAATCGAACATGTCTTCCATAATTTA
>BSYO01000037.1:5270085-5399743 GCA_033239525.1 Nepenthes gracilis
CCAATCTTGGGTGTTACGTAATGTGGTCACCATCTCAACGATGAAGCTCGCGACGGGCCGGCTATCAAGGCCGCTGCCCAATTCCACGTCGAACTCACTCCAGCCTCTATACTCCCTTTCTGACGGGCTTCAGAAATGGATCGAAGTCCAACTTCAAGGACTATTACCTCCTGGCTGTATCCCGAGCATATCACAGAATCCACGCGGTCGCCGAGTTCCTCCTGAGGAAGTCCACGAGGTTGCTTCAGCCTAGCTCAGAGAGGGATCGGCCTATATGCACAAATTTTTCTGGCTCGTCTGGGTCCAAGGGGACCAGTTCCGTTGCCTCGCCAGACTGGGCCTGTTGTAGTGACGCCTCATCCCGAAAGTCTAGGTCTTTAGTGGTTCGGCTCGAAGCAATGCGTGCAACCTAACATAAGTAGAAAATTCGCCCCATCACCTGGTCACCCAATGCTTCTCCGGCTCAGACGGCTGAAATTTCACCTTCAGAGGAGGTATCGCCCAAGGCGGCGAAGAACAACCCAATCAAGAATGCCGCATAAGGTATGGCAAATCGACAACAATGAATGGAGTGTGCAAGTGGCTGTAATGGGGCGGGTTCCTACTGGGTCGGGCCGTGTCTATCATCTTATGGAGAAAAGGAGGCTATCTCAACAACCACGCCTGGCTCAAGGCCCGGCATGAATCAAGCCGAGCGGCCGAGTGGACGGTGTGTATCAGAAATTTGCGCATTGACCTTTTCCTTATCGTCGGGCATTTTCTCGAGCTAGTTCCACCACCTACAATCGCTAACAGTCGGAAGGCATATGCCGATACCGCCGACCCGGCACTTTAGACAGGGCGTTAGGATCCTTTTGAGCAGGAGTTCGGGCCTTACTACCCGACTTCCTGCCCACCCCCTGATCGCTCCTCACCGCCTTGGCCCATACCCGAGTTGGACCCAATAATTTCAAATGAATAAGTAAATATGGAAATAATAATTCTTCACTCTATTATCCCATTCTTCCATTCCCTAAGAATAGTTATTCCACTCTTATTTTATTCTATTCCAACAACCAAACACATTGTCATAAAAACGAAATCATTGAATTCTAGTACCAAGTATGAGCTTGGCACAATAAGGGAGAAAAAGAGTTAGACAACCATCAAGATCTGAGATAAACTACTATGGTTGCCGGCCTAATCACCACCACCACCCACCAAACCCATGTTACACTAAGTCCAACACCACCTTCCACCACTCAATCTCAATCTCTTTTCTCTACAAGTCCTCCGTAAAGTTTACCACTAACAAGTAATAATCCATTAAATTACAGGGATCATGAAAGAGATTTTGATAAAATATGAAACTTTCAAACCGTTAACTGATAACTAATAAACCTATTGACATTCTAGCATTCCAGAAATTCACACTAAAAATAGTGAGAAGCAGATCATGATTTGAACTAAGGGAGAGTCAGTTTAACTAGAAAAGGATTTTGTGGTGAATATGGCTGAGATAAAAAAAGAATGAAAGAGACAAAGGAAAAATGCCACAATTTGGGGGGGATTGAAAGTATCATCCATGCCTGGTGGTAGTGGTTTGTTCAATGGTTGAACCACGACAAATTCCCTATCTGATGAGGTGCAGCAAATCCTGGCGTGGGAGAATAAGTAGCAATGTGTACAAGAAGCTAGTTAGATGAAAATCAAATGACTCTATCTCAGCCAATGTGTAAGCCTAAAGAAAGACAAAATAAGAAAGTAAGAATAAGAATTTGAGAATTAAGAAAAATCTATACTACCAAGCAATTAGGAAACACAAAAACTAAGAGGCTACAGTTTACAGCTTTGTTCATGGAGACCACTATTTCAAAATCTTGTTGGATTTGCAAAAAGCAGTCTGCAACTAACTAGTACATAATCCAGCGAGACTGAAAGAGTTAATATAATGTTGCTAGCCAAATAGCTAAAATTTTGTTTCTGAGTAGTTTACTAAGCAGTCTCATGTAAGTTTCCGCATGATTGAATAGTCTCAAATACAATATCGAGCACAACACAAGCATCAATTCAAAACATCCATCTAACTAAATATAATAGAACAACTCGAGCTTAGATAGTGTGAAACTCAATTTGACTCAAGTTCACTAGTTTATACTTTCAGAATCGAAGCACATAGGATATTCTGGAAGTCAAATAAAGATATTTACAAGGGATGAAAAGACAAATGACGGATAATCCCAAAACTCTAGATGAGTTTGAACATAAATAGAATTTTCAGAAGCCAAGATAAAATCATTAGATGAGAAGCATGATAAGTTTCACTCACCCATCTAGTGGCGTTGGTGGAAAGTAACATGTCATCAGACAAATTGATGGCTTCAAAACCCAGGGACTCAAACTTAATATGACAGCTCTAGGGCCCCCCACCCATGCCGGGCACAAGGACAAAAAATTATATATAACCCAAGCTTCATATCAAAAATATCAACTAGAAAATTTCACAGTTTGTTAGTTCCATCCAATAAGTTCCCTGCATATTTTATTAAACATATACAAGCAGACTTGAAACCTATTTAACACTAGCCAAACACACTTTAACTAAACAAGCAGTAACTACCTAAAATGAAAAGCACTAAAAGGGCAACATTATACATGGCCCTTGAAAACTAAGTTGCAGGAATTTTGGTATTTCAGTAGACATCTTCATGTTTATCGCAAGAATTTGTTTCAAAAAATACATGGATAATATGCTTGCAAAGATAAAAACAGAGGCTTCAATAAACAAGGAGAGAAGCAAAAGATATTAATCATAGTGCTGCAAAGTAAAATAAAATTTTTGAAGAGAGAGAAACAGTTACAAAATTAAACTAATCTAGCAGTAATTTGGAGGATGTTTTTTCATGTACTCACATTTCACGGAGAGAATTGAAATAGATCGAGCTTCTAGATAAGATAAGTGACAAGAAAGACATCAATGCAAAAACCTGTCAATGAGGGAAAGACTTCTAAAGATTTTGTCAAGCGCACAGTAGAATTTCACCAACCAACGAAAAATATCAATTTATTCAAGAAATAGCATATTGCTAGCTTGAGCTCTATGAGATGTAAGAAAATAGGCAGAAAAATACATAACCAGCTATGACAAAGAAATGGGTCAAAGTTACAGGGAGAGATAAAAGTGAGGCTATCAATGCCCAGCTTTCTCAAGTCACATGTGCATGAAGGAAATTATGTGCCAGTGTAAACTATATGCGAGGCAGAATCAAACTACAGAATCTGAACAGCAGCACAACAAAAATACAGAACTTTAGACTTCCCATTCATATGCAGAGATCAACTACCCAATCAACCACAAAATGTCTCATCTCGGGACAGGCAATAAACATAACAGTCCCACAAAACTATTAGAATAGTTAGCATAGACAACCCAGCCATTGTAGCGGACTTTTCTTTATTCGGTAAGAATGTAAACATGTATTCCAAAAGGACACCAAACTGCTAAAATCTGAATAGTAAAATATATCCTCACTTACCAAAGCCTTAAATGAAAACCCAAAATGACAAACAGCAGAACCTTCACAGCTACTTAGCCCACTAAAATTACGACAAAGAAAAAAGAAATGCTTGCATTTTTATCAAAAGTTTGTGATTAGTTTTTGATGTAGCAAGGGAAAATAATTTTTAAACATTGGGAGAACAAAAATGTAGTTGATTCAGTAGCATTGGCAGTAATAAGGATTCAGTGTCATTATGTTAATAAAAAAGACAAAAAAATCCATCAATCCTTTCCATCGTTGACATCTATAGAGACCATAACTCATGTATTTCCAAATCTGAAAAGTCAAAATACTTAGTACTCTTTGGAGCCTAAATATTAGCTACAGAGAAAGAAGCGAACTACTAAAAGAGATATGAATGAAATCTCCAAGCAATATACTGAAGGCACATGGTGAGCTGGAAAAATACTCCATTAAGATTTCAACAGGGGTGACTTCCCGAGGGCACCAGCATATCAATGGGGCTAATTCATATCCAAAGAGGAAACATTGTACACGTTCCATTACTATTGACGGGTGATTTATTGAAGGCACAAAAATCTCTGCAATTTAGTCTTACAGTTTTTCATAATTTGCATGGCATATGAACTTTTTTTTTCCCTAAAAGCTCATTTTGTATGGGATTTGGTTTAATATTTCTCCTCTGCAAGCAACGATATTGTCAAGAATATACTAAATATAAAAGTTGATCCTACTACTCAACCAAGATCCTTGAGCATTGTACAAGGACATGTTGTAGGTGTAACTCATACCCCTTTGATCAAATCACGGTGTCATTCCCATTAAATCGGGCATCACACAACATGAGCCATTCCCTAAGCAAGAAAATTGCATTACAATAACGACTAGGAGAATTGAAAGGCATTATTTAGACATAATTTTCAACAATACAGAGCAGATGGTATTGCCCACTGACAGTTTGCACAGACCTAACTTTCTGAATAACAAAATAAATCAAATAACTCCTCAAAAGTGTTGCAAAAAAATAAATAAAATGAAAAAATGCACATTGATAAAAGCTACTTTTAATGTTCATAAATTCTTCCAACACATTATCATTTTAGCCATAAGAATTAAGCTTCAATGTATTTAATTTCACCAGAAATCGAAGGATGAAAAATGCTAACAATCGCTGAGAACAATAAGCTTGTCAATCAGCATAAAAGCAATTACTTAAGGAGCATTGCATGCCAATCATAGATGTCAACATCGATCAATACGTATCGTATTCACCGAATATAGCGATATGTTTTTATATTGATATTATACTGACATATATTAGCCGATATTCAAAATATTGCCTGATATATCAAATATTTGGCTAGTATATCGGTTAATATAGCCCTGTCAGTTTATAATTTTTTTAAAAAAATTCTATCAATAAATCTGATGTCAATCCATATTATCCAATACGTATTATTATTTAATATCAATACTGATATTTTCATCCATGGTACTAATCAAACAACACAAGAAAATTTGAAAAGAAATCCTAGCTCAATATTGATCATACTGCCTCTAACTTTGACATAGTGAAAAACTATAATTTCTTTAACCTCTTTTTCTTACGTATATTTTTTAGTAGGCTGATTCACATTTTGCATCCGTTTAATGGACTGTTACTTATGTTAATAATAGTGCACTATAATGAATAGGATCAGAATCCTTACACAAAGAAGGAAAAAGAACAAAAAACAAAAGCCAAGCATGCTCTCCCCCCTCCCCCTCTCCCTCCCTCTCTATTCCCTACACACACGTGTGCACGCCTAGACGCATGCACAGGTCTAGAAGAGAGAGAGTATGCGTATCCAAGAACAAGGACTTTAATAATCATACAAGAAAACTTGCTCTAAGTATTTGTAAGAACCCAAACTACAAGACCCAACATCTTTTGCAACAATTCCTATTCAATTCCACATACACAAGTTGAGAATTATACTTTGACAAAATCACTCTAATGGAAGGATATTGTTTAAAGAAATTTCTAATTCCAATATCACACAATTATATCTATAAAGTATCATACCATTCCAATAATATTGCATTGATACAAGAGGCACAGGAACTCAATCATGGATTATAAGAATAGGAAGCGCACTGACCGGAACCATGAAGATGGTCTAGACAATGTATCTTTGGTATGTAGGCTCCATGTAATTCATAAGATGTCGGTATATGTGAAACATTGCAGGAGCAATCGCTCCGATAGAGCACAACAATGCGATAATGCCATAGTAAATTGGTACCATTGCTCCTCTGACAACAACTGATTAATACAACTCGATTCACAAAGAAAAACAAACAGATCAAAATTCATGAACTACGCGTAATAGAAAAAAAGATATGCAGAATAAGGTTGTTTACTCATACTAATACAAACATAACAATATTCGAAACTGAATGTCCGCAGCTTCGCTATGTTAATCATCAACCGAAGCTACACCTTCAAACAATGGTATTAATAAAATTAACTCATCTTTGAACCGTAACCCTAACACAGGAAAATTAATAATCATTACTGGGCAGAAAAATCAGAAATTGGTTTATCAATTTTGAAATTTTCTTACTTACAGATAAAAAAACTAAAAGGTAAATTAGAAAACTGCCATACCAAATGCCCAGATCAGCTCAAACACAAAAAATTTATAAAAATAAAATGAGAAAGTAGGCCAACTTTATGGTGGAAAACAATGAAAAATAAGACAATAATCAACTTAAATAGACATAGTTTTGAAGGAAAAAATGATAGCCGAATAGAACTAGTAAATTCTCAACATACATTGAAACTTAGAGATTATTTTTTTAAAAAACTACTTCGAATGTGAGAAGAAAAAACAAACCAAAAAGAAAAGACGCTAACCTCGAGGAGATCAACAATCGGAGATAGAGGTACAAGGACACGGAAGAATGAAATCTCTGTGGCTAATAGAAGAAGCAAAGCTAACAATGGCGGCATATAGACACTCTCACTATAGGCAAAGAAAGAGAGAAAAAGAGAGAGATTGCGAAGAGGTGATGAGTACATATCGACGATCAAAGGAGAAGAATTGTTACATCCGCTTTCGAGTCATCGGTTAAGAAATTTTCATTCTAGTTTTTTTAAGTGATTATATTTAATTTGGCAAAGGTTAAAGTAGTGATATATGTTGAAGGGCAAACCATATGCCTTTTTGAACAAATGACTCTTATTTTAACTTCAAGACCTTTTTCTAGTGACCAATTCCAAAACTTGTTCTAATTAGAATATTAAAATTAGAAGCAATTAGATAAATACTACTGATTTCTTAACCTATTTGTGGTGATGGAGGAGAGGTGATGCCTCTTAAGGAAGAAAAACCAAAAGATAAACCAATCAGGCAGGCACTTGGATATTATTCTCTACTGCTATAGATGATACTCTCTATAGACTTGTTTTATGAATACACTTCTACACGCATATGTCATTAAATCTTCCAGTCTCCCATTCTCATTCGTATTTCTTGTTCCTCAAATTAATGATTGCTCTCTGATTATAGTGATTTAGAGATCAAGAGTCCAAACTCACATAAAGATTGTCTAGGTTTGACTGATTTTTCAATTAATATTCAATCTAAAACACAAAAGTTATCTGATTTTGGATGGGTTGGAACCAAATCATACAACGACTGCCACAATTAGAAGAACATGGCATGATGGTGGATGATGAAAGTAACAACGACAAGCAATGGCACAATAAAGCTTGGATAGGATGAGACATGAGGTTGATAGAAAAATCAACGAATAGATCACTAGACAGCAAACAACATATAAAATCAATGTACAAAATGTAACTTGCGATGGAATTTCCAAAAATGTCACAAGGACAACCAAGACAAAGTTTCAAGCAAGCTAAAACCAATACTGCGAAAATTACCAACTTAGTAAGCCTCTAGATAATTTCTTGCTGAACAAGGAAAACATAACATCACAACAAATAACATTAGACAACTACTTTGCTAATGCAAATGATTCTATAATATAATGCATTTTTTCCTAATAAAAGAACGAGCATGTCAGTTTAGTGATTGGGAAGACCTTGAATTTCCAAAGTCTTAACAACTCCCTATGCTTGCATCCTAATCAAATCCAAGCCTATACACTAAAATTGAATTCAAGAAGTACAATTACATTGGCAAAGAATCCTTAAATCATAGAACCTCATATTCCAACCTCAATTTAATCTCGTGAACTCATCAATGAGGTCTATTTTACGTGAATATTAAATAGGATAAACAATAAAAAATAAATTTTAAACATCACAAAGAAGAAAATAAAAGGTTAAGTTAGCAAGAATAAAAACAGCTCACTGTCATCCATCTACAACTTAGTAAAATATAACGTACAATTTTGTTTCTAACAAGGCAACAATCTCAATGGTATGTCATAATACTTGGTTCATCCACAAATCTAGGATTTCGCATGCCAAATATCATATGTTAATATAAAACATTGCCTTAGTAGTAAAAAAATTAAAAATCCTCATCAATTTCCAAAAGCCATTTAAGATTTGATGTAAGACATTTTGTTTTTAACTTTGTTTTTTTTTTTTTTTTGCTTCAATTTTGACATTTCTCTTACTTCTTATCACAAGTCTCACAAGGCTAATGTCAAATTCAACTTGAGATTGAAAATGTTTATACAAATAAAGATTTTTAACTGGAATTAAACATAACAAACAAATTTAGGCATTTCCTGAGATAAAAGAAAAATGAGTATCTGTCACCTACTACTCCAACAAAACATATTCTAACAAAATAAATGTATGTAAATATATTATTGAACTACATTCTTTCTATTTGAACCTCAACAAATGAAAAAGAGCAAAAAATTAAATAAATGAAAGATTTGAACTAAGGATGCATATCATTGAGGAATACGAGATTACATAAACTCCTCTCATTGTCATTAATTTCTTTATAATCTTACAGATATTCACACAAAATAGACAAAGTAAAAAAATAAAGTGCACTATTTCTCTATAGCAATTAGATGTGTGAATGATAATAATTCTGGTAGACGTTGACAATAATTTTCAAAAAATCATCTGAAATTTAAACAACTATAGGTACTCAGTTAAACAGACTATAAACTTGATAAGTACTTACTTCAACTTGTACTATTCCTCAGCAAAACATTAATGCACCAGTCCAGCATCATGACTAAGTCCACATGTCGAATCGAAACACAGACTACCGTAGAAATTGCAAGCATAAGCACCCATTGGAATTGTTGTTTTAAACGATACTTGAATTTCTAGGAAAAGTTTGTGGCATTAAAATTTTTCATGTAATAATTTATATTGGTTAAAATATAATTTTCAAAATAATTTATGGCACTATAATTCCATTAAAATACTCTAGGCAAATTATCAACTTTCAAGCAAAAACACTTATAAACAGCTAATGCTATGACAAAATCTCTTCATTACTTGGGAAAAAGAATCACCACAAATAAAAATTTTTTGAAGAATAACTAATAAGACCAATGCTAAAGAAAGAAGATCAACACACACACCTAAGAAGATTATGTTAGCGGTCTAGATGACCGAATCTCCTATTTCTTTTAGATTCCAATGGGAAGAGTCCATCAATTGTAAACACTGAAGGCCAAAGACATGCAATACAGTACTATGTTCAAATCACTTTTGTCTACTCCTTGCTTTCCTTTTAGACAGTATTCCATTAAAAAATAAGGTTGTTAAATCCCATAATTCTCTCTCCAAATTCCAGTGAAAAGAGACTAAACGTTACATTCTCCAAAGTTTAGAATCTTGTAGCCAGTAGCATTGATTCATTATAGAAAAGTATATGATGGCGGGATAAAGATTGAGGTGAAAACAAACAGCAAGAGATTCAATATTATGTTCCAACCACTTTCTTAGTCATCAATCACATTCCTTTCCATAAAAAACGTCTAGCCCACCAGAGTCCTATTATTTTGGTTCCACTCATATTAGGTAAGATGTTATCAGTGTTTGAGATCTCTCTAAACAATATTTAATCTCGAATCTTGATGGGCATAAAGAAGAACACAAGCAATCACGTTAATGTTGTCAAAACACTTGGTCCTATCTAGCTACATGTATCTTGTTAGATCTGAAAAGGGATTAAACCCAATTATTTTACACCTTTAAACTAGAATTTCAATATAAAATGACACATAATCAAAATGAGCCAAACCAAAGGTGAAATTGTCCATGCTTTTGTAGGTCATGTCTATGAATTATTAACATTCTTTTTTGAACTTGAATGTAGCATCTAAGAGATTCAATTCGCCTCGATGTCAAGCTAGCAATGAACAACATTTCATTTTTGAACACATCTAACTTGAGCTGAAACTTTTGAAAACCTCTCACAACTATCTCTTGGCCTTCTTTCTATAATGTCCCAAGGCTTACAATCTACGGGAGGTATGCCACCAATATGTGAAAATTGAGAGAGTGTCAATTCATTTTTCATCAAGAAATCGCTTGTCATACTAATAGAGGAATGTGGGGTGCTAAGAAACAAGTGACCAGCTAATGGGGCATAAAGGGCAGGGACATAACCCATTACTTATAAACTGCATGCACCACGTGTACAAATTTTTAAATAATGTAGAAATATAAATAATGGAAGCATACTCAATTTTCTTCCATGCAATGACAGATTCTAAGTGAAAAAATATGATTTAGACTTGATGAATACCTAGAATTCGGATTTCACCTCAAGAGATTTCGAAGCTAGCTTTTAAAACTTTCAACCTAGATCTTGCACATCCCAAACAAGAAATAAAAGTTTAGAGAATCTATACAGGCTTCCAAGATAATCCTCCAATGCTCAAGTAAAAAATGAGTTAGGGAGACAGAAAGAGTAGAGGATCTCAAACACCTAAGTTAGCAACAGCTCTAAACAAAATAAATTAGAGAGAGAGAGAGTAGAGGATTTGAGGACTAGGTTTCGAGTCTATTTTTTTGGGAAGGGATTTTAAATGACAAACTCCAAACCCCTTTGTATAGGCTAAGTGCTACAAGACTTGTGTCGAATCTTAGAGACTGTAAGAATCAACAAGTTATCGGATGCTCCAAGATTTAAATCTATCAAATGATGCCAAATTCTCCCAAGATGAGAAGATGCCTTTATTAAGTCAAAGGGGTTTTGTATTTATAAAGGCGTTGAACCTACTCTAAAATTGGTTGAGTAACATTCTGTAAATGATGGTTTTTCTTTTGAGGAGTTCTAGATAATTGTACAGTAGAGGAGTCCTAGCCTAGATGCTTAAGGTTGCAAGCTATTATCCATGCAAAAGATGCAAAATCATGTGAAATTTCTATTATTTCCCTAAAAATATTATGTAGCTCGACTCTATATTTATATGAAAACATCAAACAAATTCACTTTCAACAATTGTTATACTTTCACACACATTCAGGACTGAAAACTCTAAATATTTGATTATATTAGCTAATACTAGATAATAATCTAGTAGCACCCCTTGCAAAGGTGCATTATCATATATTAACAAATGATATTTTTAGAGACAACCTTCCCTACCTTTACAAACCTTATTGCCCTTTTACAACAATCAATTGACAACAATTATGAATTTTATAGATTGATGAATAGGGGACTTACTCCACCTAATAAACTACCATACTTACCTAGGTCATGGCACGTGCCCAAGTGTGGGATAGGAGGGGGATTAGATATGCCACTTTGCCTACTATGAAAGGGATATGCCTCTTCAGCTCTCTCTTCCTTCGGTACGGAAATCGTGGGGTGTTTTTGTTTGGTTGGTTAGCTATTTTTGAAGTGTGCAATAGCAGGGTTTGGTATTTATTTTATATTTTTAAGAAATCAACCATACACATTTCTCAACTTAAATTACTGAGTACATCTATTTTGCCTAAGAAACCATATACTCTCTCACCCCTTCTTCTACAAAGAGGCAAACAGTCCACAACAGCTAAATGAGTCAACACCAATGCCCGGAGACAACCAAGGAAGATGCAATGAGACGGCTGCGATTACTTAATTCAATCAATTATTGTATATGAGCTGAGCAAGGAGTGTCTTTGATTCCTTGTCATTTTATTTATGATGATGTTTAATTCGGGTTACTTTGCTTTTGAAATTAGAGTCCTATTATATTTATTTCATTATGGCAACTTTCTGGAGGAAATATGAATTCTCAGATAGTTCATCTTAATAGTTCTATATGTAATATAAAGGGCTTTCAGGTAAACATGGTATTCTGAAAGCATACTTTTCAAAGAAAAACTACAGTTTGATAGTTTCCTCATTAGATGAATCTTATAGTTTGATTTTGGATTACATTTAATATGACTTTCAACAAGGACATGAGTTTAGCAAGGAGAGCTAAAAATAGAAGGAATAATCCCGACGGACCTACAATTAAAAAAGTCAAAAGTAGATTATGCTAAAAAAAAAAAGGAAAAGAAGTGAGAGTTTGAGCTTTGAAATGAGTAGATTCTTTCATTTAATAGTTTTCTGGCTAACATAGAGGCTACAAGTAGTTAAGTTTTCAGTTAGAATTGCAATTTTATTTATTCACTAACAATACAATAAAATCACACAAAATAATGCAGCAAGAATAGTTATTTCATTCAACCACCTCCACATGCTTTATTGTTTTAACCTGGCACCAAAAGTTACAACCATATCAAATGGTTGTAGTCAGTCTTCTCTAATTCTGCACAATTATACTATTCACCTTGTAAGTATTAGTGTACAATGCACACATAAATAGCATGCCTAATAATCCGAAAAACATAAACATATATATAAGTCACTATATATTTTTTTTATAAATTATTATTATATAAGTCACTATAAATTTGTTACAAGTCACTATATAATTTTTTTATAAATTATTATATTTTTCTAAGCTACCATCCTATGCATGTCCACTTACTTATATTAGGCTCATTGCACTTCAAAGAAAGTTTATGAATAGATTCGGCACCATAAAATGTTGTTAGTAAGGCTACAATCCATTATACAGCAAGTTGTCAATTTCTATCTTTTTCAATAAAGGTAAACGAATTTCATTCACCATGCAAATGGTGCTTCACAAGGGACAAATTGAGGAAGAAGAGTTTTGCATTAGCTACAAGGAAAAATAATTGACCTTGACAAACCTAACACTCATTCACATCGATTTAGTGCACCGGCAAAGAATATTAAGAAATGTTATACATTGAAATTGAAGGTAGACAATCCTTTGATTATAGTTCTGCCTACTTATCTTGAATATGCGTCATATTTAAAATATCGATTCATCAATCAACATTAGAACTAATATACAATAATTTTGATAAATTAGACAAAGGTTATATATTGCCTTTGGAACTCAAGATATTTCCTTAGAATATCTTTCTTTTCCTCCTCACTTTAACACTGGCATCTTCAATATACGAAAAACATAACTGCTAGATCAAAATATTAGGAATAGATGCTGAGTTTGTTCTTATAAACATGGAGATTAAAACCTAAATCTATAAAATTTGTAGAATTCTCGCTGAACTCATTAATATTTCTATAAGATAATAGATAAATCATAAGGTCTTAATCATGTTGGTTAAGGACAATGACCTAAAAATCAAGAGGCGTGAGGCTAAATCGCCCCACCCACCTAACCCTCAAATATGAAAAAAGGTTATAAAGGATACCAATATACTCATAGGATTCTATCGATTCTCAATTCAAAGTCATAAGTCTTTGCTTAACAAAGGGCTCAAGTAGTCTTGTATAGTTCATCTTAATAGTTCTATATGTAATATAAAAGGGTTTTGTGCAAACATGGTATTCTTGAGCATACTTTTCAAAGAAAAACTACAGTTTGATAGTTTCCCTATTAGATGTGAATCTTATAGTTTGATTTTTGGATTACATTTAATATGACTTTCAACAAGGACATGAGTTTAGCAAGGAGAGCTAAAAAATAGAAGGAATAATCCCGACGGACCTACAATTAAAAAAAGTCAAAAGTAGATTATGCTAAAAAAAAAGGAAAAGAAGTGAGAGTTTGAGCTTTGAAATGAGTAGATTCTTTCATTTAATAGTTTTCTGGCTAACATAGAGGCTACAAGTAGTTAAGTTTTCAGGCTAGAATTGCAATTTTATTTATTCACTAACAATACAATAAAATCACACAAAATAATGCAGCAAGAATAGTTATTTCATTCAACCACCTCCACATGCTTTATTGTTTTAACCTGGCACCAAAAGTTACAACCATATCAAATGGTTGTAGTTGTCTTCTAATTCTGCACAATTATACTATTCACCTTTGTAAGTATTAGTGTACAATGCACACATAAATAGCATGCCTAATAATCCGAAAAACATAACATATATATAAGTCACTATATATTTTTTTTATAAATTATTATTATATAAGTCACTATAAATTTGTTACAAGTCACTATATAATTTTTTTTATAAATTATTATATTTTTTCTAAGCTACCATCCTATGCATGTCCACTTACTTATATTAGGCTCATTGCACTTCAAAGAAAGTTTATGAATAGATTCGTGCACCATAAAATGTTGTTAGTAAGGCTACAATCCATTATACAGCAAGTTGTCAATTTCTATCTTTTCAATAAAGGTAAACGAATTTCATTCACCATGCAAATGGTGCTTCACAAGGGACAAATTGAGGAAGAAGAGTTTTGCATTAGCTACAAGGAAAAATAATTGACCTTGACAAACCTAACACTCATTCACATCGATTTAGTGCACCGGCAAAGAATATTAAGAAATGTTATACATTGAAACTGAAGGTAGACAATCCTTTGATTATGGTTCTGCCCACTTATCTTGAAGAGGTATTATATTTAAAATATCGATTCATCAATCAACATTATATAACAATTTTGATAAATTAAACAAAGGTTATATATTGGCTTTGGAACTCAAGATATTTCCTTAGAATATTTTTCTTTTCCTCCTCACTTTAACACTGGCATCTTCAATATACGAAAAACATAACTGCTAGATCAAAATATTAGGAATAGATGCTGAGTTTGTTCTTATAAACATGGAGATTAAAACCTAAATCTATAAAATTTGTAGAATTCTGCTGAACTCATTAATATTTCTATAAGATAATAGATAAATCATAAGGTCTTAATCATGTTGGTTAAGGACAATGACCTAAAATCAAGAGGCGTGAGGTTAAATTGCCCCACCCACCCAACCCCTCAAAATATGAAAAAAAAGGTTATAAAGGATACCAATATACTCATAGGATTCTATTGATTCTCAATTCAAAGTCATAAGTCTTTTGCTTAACAAAGGGCTCGTTAGTCTTGTATAGTTCATCTTATTAGCTCTATATGTAATGTATGAGGATTTCAATGCCAACATGGTATTCTTGAGTATAATTTTCAGGGAAAAATTACAGTTTGATAGTTTTTTTATTATATGTGAATCTTACAGTAAATTTTTTTCCAATATAGTTGATAGCACCTTCATCAAGGAAAGTTGAAATTTAGAAGGAACAATTCTGACAGGCTGACAATTACGAAAGCAAAGTAGATTACGCAAAAAAACAGAAGTGGGAGTTCAAGGCTTGAATTCAACTTATTCTTTCATTTATAGTTCTTCAACTTATATAGATGCTACAAATAGTTAAGTTCTTGGGCTAGAATAGCAATTTCATGTATTTACTAATAGTATAATAAAAGTGTATAAAAGAAAGCAACAAATATAGTTACTCTGTTCAACCACTTCCACATGCTTTATCCTTTTGACTTGGCACCATATCAATTGGTTGGACTCCCCTCCTCTTCCAATTCTGCACAATTACACCATTCACCTTTCTAAACATTAGTGCACAATGCACACATGAATACCATGCCTAATAATCTGAGTAACATAACATATATATAAGTATATGTATAAATATATGTAAATTTTGTTACAAGTCACTCTATTTTTTTTATAAATTATTATATTTTTTCTAAGCTACCATCGTGTACTTGTCCACTAATTTATATTAGGTCCATTGCACTTCAGAGAAAGTTATAAATACATTCGTGCACCATAAAATGTTGTTAGTAAGGCTGCCATCCACTATACATCAAGTTGTCAATTTTAGACTTTCTATCTTTTCAATGAAGATAAACGAATTTCATTAACCATGCAACTGGTTCTTCACAAGGGACAAATTGAGGAAGAAGAGTCTTGCATTAGCTGCAAGGAAAAATAATAGACCACAAAACACCTAACACTCGTTCACGTCCATTTAGTGCACTGACTGAGAATATTAAGAAATGTTATATATTGAAAATAAAGGTAGACAATCCTTTAATGATGATTCTGCCCATTTATCTTGAAGAGGTGTCATATTTAAAATATCGATTCAGTAATCAACATTAGAACTAATATACAATAATTTTGATAAATTAAATAGAGGTTATATATTGGCTTTTGAACTCAAGATATTGCCTTAGAAAATATATCTTTTCCTCTTTACTTTAACACTGACATCTTCAATATACAAAAAACATAGGTGCTAGATCAAAATGTTAGGAATAGGTGCTAGGATTGTTTTTATAAGCATAGAGATTAAAAGCTAAATATATGAAAATTTGTTAAATTCTGCTGAACTCATAAGTATTTCTACAAGATAGTAGATAAGCCATAAGGTCTTCACCATGTTGGTTAACGATAAGGACCTAAGACCAAGAGGCTTGAGGTTAAATTCCCCCACCCACCCAACCCCTCAAGATATGAAAAAATAAAGCTTAAAAAAGGATACCAATATACGAATAGGATTCTATTGATTCTCAATTCAAAGTTGTAAATTTTTTGTTTGACAGAAGACTCATTGGTCTTGTATAGTTCATCTTATTAGCTTTATACGAAATATATGAGGATTTCAATGCCAACATGGTATTCTTGAGTATGCTTTTCAAAGAAAAATAACAATTTGGCAGTTTTCTTCTTAAATGTGAGTTTTATAGTTTGATTTTTTTATTATATTTGACATGACTTTCAACAAGGACATGATTTGGCGAGAAGAGTTGAAGCTTAGAAGGTACAATCCCAACAGACTGACAATTGTAAAAACAAAAGCATAATAGTTCTTCGGCTCATATGGGGACTACAAGCCGTTAAGTTTTTGGGCTAGAATTGCAATTTTATTTATTCACTAATAATAAAAGCGCACAAAATAATGAAACAAAAATAGTTAGTCTGCTCAACCACCTGCACATGCTTTATCCATTTAACCTGGCACAAAAACTGGCCACCATATCAAAGGGTTGGAATCCTCTTCCAATTCTGCAAAATTACACCATTCACCATTGTAAGCATTAGTGCACACTGCACACATGAATACCCTACCCATTAATCTGAGCAATGTCAATGTCATTATTAGTCCAACTCTTCTCCTCAACTCTTCTCTCATGTTGAGTCCTTTGATGACTTCACAAACAAAAAAGGTGGCTCTTGCAATTCTTTTTTTGTGTTAATAAATATCAAACAATCGAGGAAAATCTAATCAACCAATAGATTAGAACCCTATAAAAGCCAATAACAATACAACCACATTTTAAAATCCATTTCTATTTCAATATAGAATTTGCCAATCTGGATAAAATGTAACCACACATTAGGTTCAATTGATAAAACTTTTCTTTTTTTACGTAAAGTCGTAACACATTTAAGTCGTAATAGAATAACCTTTATGCACTATGGCTCATGCTTGAATGTCAATGACTAACCACAAGCATGCATATTTATCCTCACCAATGCATGGGGTGCACTGTAGTACCTAATAAGTCAAAATCAACTAAATTGAGTTATTATATCACAAATAGATTGACAAATAAGTAACCTTAGAATCTAAAAAAATAAATAATAATAATAATAATAATAACAATAAAGAAAACTTTGGATTATGCAATCAAGCAATAAACTAGCTACCACAAGAATTGACAAACTAAAGACCTACTAATTTGACACATGCAAATAATTAAAGAGAAAAGAACAAAAACATAGATTAAATAACAAACTAATCTACTTTATGAGCTTTACGAAATCATATAAAGCGCAAACAAGTTAGCAACTAATTAAAGCATAACAAGTAACTTTTGATTATGAAATCAAGTAATTAACTAACTAGCATGCTAACAAAATCAATACCTAATTATAAATCAAGACAACAATATTAAACAATTAGCTAACTAATCTATCTGAACTAACTTTCTTAAAATATAGAGTATAAATGTGCAGTGTACCAACAATTGAAAAACGAAAGTTATGTGGCTATCTCCTCCTCTCCTTCATGGGAAGAAATGTCAAGATTATGCTGCTGCCTAGACTATGAAATGATATCACCAGAAGCATGCAAAATCTGGCTAAAGACTGAAGAATTTCCCTAAGGATTTCACTCGAAGCCCTTGCCTCACAACCACCAAAATATGAGAGCAGTTGTGAGAATCCTGCTACTGCAGCTGCTATTATTAGTAGCATTAGCAACACCCATGCCTTCTGCCAATTGAGTAGCATCAACTAAAGATTTATAAAAGAATGATACCTTACCGACTGGTACACAATGACTTCCCCACACTTATTATCACCAGAGAAGTTGATAGTGGCTTGGGAATTCATAGTAAAGCCAAACAGTGGCAACTCTGATTCTTCATCAGCAGGAATTCTTTCAAATCAAGAATAAAGCCACCAATGTTTGGGAAGGCAAACAGATTCTACAAAATGAAACAACACATGTATGCTAAAAAACAATTAAAATAGTAAAAATATAAGTATAAAAAACCCATTTCTTCTCTACTAAGACCTCTGGAAAAGTAATTAACAACAAAATCCACAACTTCAATACAAATTTTCTCAAGTGAGGGATATTCAAATCAACGAGTAGGTTGGGACCTGCCAAAAAACTTACAACAAATCCATTTCTGATTCAATGTTTCAGTGCAGATTATGCCAATCTGGATGAAATTTCAAACAATCAAGCAGTTGAGTAAATAAAACTAAAGATTACCGGAGTCCACAATGCCTACATCATGAATCTCAACACAACATAAGTATACAAAAGTAACAGAATCTGGGATGATAATTTACTAAGACAGTCAAGATTGAGGGGAGGGGGGGGGGGAGGACTACAGAGTGGACGAAAGACAAACATAAACTTCCCGGAGATGTGAATATTTTCAATCAAATCAATGAAAATTGTTGAGCAAAAATAGATATTGCCAAGATTGATTGACTGAAACCCCACAATGCCTACATCATGAATCTCAACACAACATAAGTATACAAAAGTAACAGAATCTGGGATGATAATTTACCAAGACAGTCACGATTGGCGGGGTGGGAGGACTACAACGTGGACGAAAGACAAACATAAACTTCCCGGAGATGTGAATATTTTCAATCAAATCAATGAAAAATGTTGAGCAAAAATAGATACTGCCAAGATTGATTGACTGAAACCCTAATTCCAATCTATCAAGAAATAATTAAAAAAAAATACTACAATGTGGAAGAAATACCGACAAAGACTCCCCGAAGACATGAATGTTTCCAATCAAATCAATGGAAAAACTCAAGTTAAAACAAACATTGCCAAAATTTATTGACTAAAACAATAGTTTCGAAATATCCAGTAATAAAAAAATTAAAAAAACAACTGCTGAGTTTTCTGGCACAACCACACTGTGGGAAACCAAGGTGGAAGATGGATTAACACCAACCCGAACAAAATTTGCTATCTTAAAACGAATAATTTCTAATTCGACCTTTAAAACCGTAGATTCGAAATTATCCAGAATAAAAAAATCAATCACCATGGCAACTGGAAAATACACATAGGTACGAACCAGGATTAAGTTGGAAATATCAATAGCGTCCTGGATGGTGATTTTCCACAACATTCTTGTGCGTCAACTAAACTAACTTCATCTCCAACCGCATCATTGATCCACTAACTGATAATCATTGTTGAGATCAAAGATGAGAAGGATCTGATATGTGCACTCCTGCTTCCTTGATGCCCAATCGAGCTGACAGAAGATGAGAGAGAGAGAGAGAGAGAGAGAGAGAGGGTGAGGGAGAGAGAGGGAGAGCGCACTAGATGAGAGGGAGCTAACCTCTTGCTTCCTCAATGCCAGTGAGAGAGAGAACGAGCGGCGCTGTGGGCATGGATGTCTGTCGGGCTCTCTGATAACGGTCAGAAATTTCCACGTCAGAAAACGATCCAGAAAATCTTTGATTCTTTGGAAATATTTTACTTTCGTTTTCGAGTTCTACGTGACCGTTTTCTTACTCAAACAAGTTTAAATAATATTAGCTGTCCTCCATTTATTTATTACATTGAATTTAATTTTTTTAAAATTTTATTTTAAATTTTACAAATTTACTAATTTATATCATATAAATCCATACCAAAATAATTATATTTTCAATTAAATATAATTTATCTTCAAATCTAAATTATTATACGGATTATAAGTTAAAAATTAATTCATCTGATCTGACCGATCTGAAATGAGTCTAATCTCTATATATTTCATATCTGAATCACACACAATATAATGGACAAATAAAAGATCAAAAGATTAGAAGGATTCACTTTCTAATTTATCTTTTAACGCTCAAATCAGTCATCTTTTTATGTTAAAAGAGAAAAAGGATACAAAATGAGAGCATTAATACTTAAGTAAATGATCTAAATATGGTGGGATTGATAGAAAGCATCTTAAGAAAAGAGAAAAATGCACTAGAAGGAAAACGTCTTGAAATTGTCACCTACTGGTTGTTGTAATAGTAATGTATGTTTATTTGGCTATCTTTTTTATTGTTCATCCCCCTCTCCCATTGAAAATGAGAGATTTATATAAAATTATGGGACAATTTAATCTCTTCTTACAATCGCCTACGGAACCGTCTAAATGAATAAGGGAATACTATTCGACCGACTGTTCCTAGCCAATTACCGTATCTATTTAGCAGTTTGGATAAAAAAAATAATGTTATTCATTCCAACTAGTTAGAGTTGGTTCCTTTAATACAATGGAAGTGGACTGTTTTACCATAATCAATGGACTCATCTATCCACTTTAAGTTATGTGGGCCAATTCGGACATTATTCCATTCTAAATTGATTCTTTTCACTAATAGGCCTTTTTCATAGGGCTGGTGCTAACAATACCTATAAAAAATGTATACTAAAATATTTTAGATATAAATATTTTTAAAAAATTTAATAATAAATAAACTAAAAACTACTAATTGGTATTGAAAAATATTTATCTTATTAAAAATTATATTTGACACTTATAATTATAGCAATGATACTCGATCTATGTTTAACAATAATTTTATATTATAATTATAAAATAATATATGTTTTATCATTGTTACTTATCTTTTTAAAAAAATTAAAAAATAATAAAAATTTTAACTGATTGGAAAGTTTATGAAATCTAGCTAGTGCTATATAAAGTAAATATTTTAATACAATATTAAAATTCAAGAATCTAATTAATAATGAAAATTATGATAAGAAATATTGTGATATCAATTTACCCAAATAAGTGTAATGATAAAAAAATAAAATAATATTTTAATATATTGAGTATGACATGAGCTATTAATTACATAATTATAAAATATTATATTGTCTAATTAGTTATACAGATAATAAGAAGTAAAGTTACAATTAATTTTAAAATCGTTGATTTGTTTAAATTTTAGGATTCATTTAGTTTTTAATTGATAACAAATATAATTTTTTGTTAGTGTGTTGGTTTTAAAATATTAAAAATTTAAATAAATTTTTTAAAGATAAAAATATTTTAATATGAAAAGTTAAATTAGAATGAGAACAAATTTTTAATATATTATTTTTAATATATTATCCGTGCAAAAACTATGTATTACAATTTAGGTGAAAATGAAAATTGTGGGGAGGAGATTGAAGAAGCGCCGGAGAAAAGCCCTAAGAATATTTCTCTATTTTATTTTTTAAATTTGTGTTAATACAAATTTCATAATAAGTAAAAAAATATATTGCTAAATTTATCACATTTTAATAACACAGGTTATATCTATAAAAATTTAAAATAAATATTGATCTTTTTTTACATTTTGAATATGATTTTTATCAAATGTTTTACCTTTGTAAACTTAATACTATAAAATTTCAATTTAATTTTTTAAATTTTATTTTTTCTTTGAAATATACCAAAAAATATACATAACATAACTAAAAAGATTCCAAGTAATCTAAATTATAATTAAAACTAGCGGTGACAATTAAAATGTTGTGAACAGAATTTTGAGCACAACTTCTTAAACATAACTTTGCCCATAATATATATATATATATTATTAATAATAATTTTCATACAAAAAGCATAATTTGGGTTGAAAAAATATATAATATATAGTGCTATATCAACTTTTTACTAAAAGATTATTAAAATACATATCATCTTAAAAATGTATTATAAATATAATTCATTAGTTAATATGTAATTATTATATTATTTTATCAAATAGTGGATTAAATAAATAAAAGTTTTAAAATTTACCTAAAATTATGCATCTAGATGCCTCCATCAAACTTATAAGTAATTTAAATTTTTTACACGGTTGGATTGCTTATTTGCCAAAATGCAATAGCCACACACGGAAGAAAAATAAAAATCACAAAATTTAAAAAGAAGTAATGCATATTCTTATCATTTTACTAGATAAATAAGTAAAGTATTACATTCACTCTTTATAGAAGATTTTTAAAAATTAAACTATATTTTATTTTCATACATTGAATTCCTCTTCTTTGCTTTGTACTAGTGCTTGTCCGTTTATTCCCATTTTTCTTGTAATAGTATAACGGATGAATAATAACCTATAATGATTATTTATATTATATAAGCCATATTAACCAATATGTGACATTTTTAAAAAATATACAACATCTCATGCATATTAAATTTTAAGACAATGAGGTACTATCACTTTTGAAATCATTCCTATATGTTCGATGTACGGTTTCAGGAGTTGAAATAATATATCAATAATTATTAACAGTAAGCATAAAACTTAGCCAAGACAAATAATAAAAGTGTCAGATATTTTTAAATATGCCTATCAATGTGGATAAATAAATTGACTGGCATATTATCCAAATACATCTTCCTAACATCAATGTATTTCTTGTGCTAAATCTCAAATTCTATTCCAATATTAACAAATGGCTAAAAATGCCTCAAAGTATCCAGTATAAGAAAATAAACTTTTATAAAAGCAAACATATCTAGGAATTTATTATAACTATATATAAACCTTAGCTGTTCAAGTTGAAGCATCTTATGTTTTAAATAACAAATAATATCATGGAATTGTGAAAGATAAAATATACAAAAATATATATTACCTGTCCAATATTTGCATCATATACGGTTGATCGGCAAGTTCTAAAAGTAATATATAACATTACCTAATGGAAGTTGGTTGATAAGTCATGTCACAACTTTGACCCAAATATGTAATAACAATGACATTATATATAAGAATTATTCATAAATAATTTAAACTTAATATCCTAAAATCGGGTCACATACTAATATCATAAGTAATTTAATTAAAACAATAAATATAACAGATTGATAAACTAATCTTGTTCAACCTTGAAAAATATTATACATGATCAATCAGAAAATCAATATGCAAAATCATGCTAATTTAACCAATACATAAAAGTTATACTGATATCTTCAATAAGTTATTATAATAGAATAACAATAATAATATAATTTAATAAATTAATATGAAAGTTAATACATTAGATTTTTGATATATACAATGTCTATATTTTAATTTTTTCACTTTAGACTTTGTAATTGTCAAAATGTATAAGTATAAACTAAAATTCTAAAAGAAAGTGTGTTAAAAACTAATGGGTTTAATAATATCATGGGCCGACCCAATTCCAAACCCAACTATCAATGCAATGAGGGGTCAGCATGTAACGGACCAAATATCAAGAAGGAGATTGATCCAATCCAACCCAAATGCCAATGCAGCAATCAAGATGAGGTTCTAGGAACAATGGGCAAAGGGGGACAAGTGTCAATGGTCCAACTGACAATATAGATGGACGGATTAATCCGAAAGGCTCTCAATCAAGCATCCAGTAGAGCAATCAGAGTATACACCTGCGGTAATTAGAGTACTTATATGCAGGTACCGCCTGAAGCCGTATGATTATTGGGTTGGGGGGATCACTCATGGCCTTTTCATCATAGTAAGGCAACGTTCGACAAAGGCGACTCTCGTCAATGTTTTAGCGGCCAACAAATTCAGAGGTGACATCAGTCACAAACTTTGACGCCAAATCATTATCTATGAAGTATTACAAATATTCATTGTCGTCACAAAGCGAAGGGTCTCGCCCCAACCCCTTTTTCGCATCACCGAAGAGAACTATTCAGACCTCCAGACTACGTTTTGGCCCAGGGAGGGAAAAAATCTAATTTCCCAAAGCGCAACAAGAGAACTAGGCTCTCTCCGCGATACGACTCTCTCCCTCTCCAATTTTGGTGAGCCACTTACCAAATGTAATTTTAATGAGCCACTTATCGAGTGTATTTTTAGTGAAATACTTACCAAGTGTATTTTCAATGAGTCATTTATCGAGTATATTCTTAGTGAATCACTTACTGAGTATATTCTTAGTGCGCCATTCATCGAGTGCAATTCTAGTGGGCCACCGGCCATATGTAACCAAATGGAGCTTGATTCTCTATCTCCTTAAGCCGCCCCCTGTCGGGTGCACAATAAGAGCTCGATTCTCCTCTCACATCCCACATAAATATAACTCTGTATTTTTTTATAACCTCATTGTATCTTTTTATTTTCTTGAAAAGATTTTTAACTAAAACATTAGAGGATAAATTAAAAAATAAGTCTAACAAATCCTCTGACCTTTTATTTGTAATTTGTAGTGTGCAGATTTTAGCTTAATAGAGATAGAGATCAGACCCACTTCAATTCGACTCGCAATAAAAGATTGAGTTACTCTCTGATCCATACCATAACTCAGGCACAAGGGATGCATCAAAAACATATCCAAACATATTAGAATAAGTCAAAGTTTCAAAAAAATAAAAATGCATTGGATACTTATTGAACATAGGCAACTTAACTTCGAAAGTATGTTCATGCTTCATAGGGCGACATGATAGATGAAAATTCATGCCTCAGGATCGTTGGCATTGTCATGATTTACAATTTCTGGAAATTGCAAAGAAGAATTAGAGTTTAGACCAAATGGCAATGTTAAATCTCAACAAAAAATCACAATTTTGTGTTTCTTCATTTTGATAGATATATAAATCCTACAATTTTGTATTTCTTTCAAATTTAACTTTTTTTAAAAATAGTCTACTAATCAATATTTAGCATATTCTTTTTTTGATAATAGAAAAAGAGTTTTGATGTTATTGAATATTCTAGAAAGCTTATAAGTATTGAAATCCTCTGATATCAAAATTTTTTAAAATATCACAATAAAATATGATATGTTCATTTATTAAAAATTTATTGTAATATATTAGCCAATATATTCTATAGATTAGATGACATTTTTTCATTGTGTTTTATTCACACAAATATAATTATATCACATATGTTTAAAATCGATATGTATTATAATTGATATTAATATTCGTATATTCTTTCAAGATTTTGTAGTATAAATCACTATTGGGCACTATAAATTTAAGGCGTAATATTAGAACTAGATATTTCACCTATGATCAGAATCGTGTTGCTTATTATTTTGATTTAATCGACCTAAAATTTTATAGTGTTCATTAAATACATATTAGTAATATAAACCAATCTTACCAACCCAATTGAATATATTATGGAGGGGCACTATTGTAGACTTTGGCTCGGCCAAATTTAACGGTTACAAACATTTACCTAAATTTACCCCATTTTTAGCTAAAATGTAATTTTATTCAAATATATTTACAACGTATGCTTCAGCAAATGATAAACAATATCAAAATTGAAAGTTGTGAACTCTTACTCTTCAGTAGTACTATCTTGGAGATTTGAAGCTGCATGTTCTTCATTCTACATGTCCAAGCGTGTGGGTTCTTCAATTTGCATTTCCCAAGCACTTTTTTTTTTTTTTTTCCGGTAAGTTTTCTCAAGCACATTTGCAAGCCCTCCCATTAACTTCATTTGTTTGTAAATTGCCATTTATATTGAAGGAACCATGGTTGAAATTACTTCCTGGGCTAGATAATTCATATTTGACATAAATTTATATCCATTGACCGACAATCACTTTCTTGAATAGATAAAACGATAATAATATATATCGGTTATGTTTTACTAGAGGTTTCACTTTTTAAGAATTTTTTTACAGAACCATTTTGTTGATATTCAATATATCGGTATATATATATATAAAAGAATTTGTCTACTCCGATATCACATCAAAATAACGATATGTTATCATATCAGTTGAAATTTATTTGACAACTTTTAATTTTTAAAAATAAAATCTTCAAATATATCCAACACCAATACGTTATCAGACATGGTCATAATTGATATTAATATTTTTTATTTATAAACAATGCCATTGAAGTAAATATCAAATTGATATTATATTTTACGGTATCACAAATTAATTAAGGTATGTAGCCAAAAAGCCAATAAATTGTAATATATTAACTGATATTTTTCTATTAGTTTATAATTTTTTTTAAAATTTTTCTTTTAACATAACAAATAACAATAAATATTATATGATATATTTATAACTGATGGGTCCAATAACCATGGTTAATGGGCCAGGCCCGCAGCAAGCCCACAATCCAACATATTTCTTTCAAATTAAAAGTCCCACATTGCTTTTTGAGGAGCAATACAACAGCAAGTTCCACTATAAAAGCAAGCATTCTCAAGTATTGAGGGACAAATTGGAGAAGCTCGAAAAAGCTCCATAAGGCTTGGAAAATGGCATAGCCGTTGCTAGTCGATCTCCAATGAGAGCAAGCTGGCAGCTAGGATATCCTCGACTCTCCTCTCATCCAGGAGGCCCCTTAGCTCTTCGCCCGTCCGAGGCCCTCAGCCCTCGGCCCTCCGCCGCTACGAGGCCCTCGGCCCTCCTACTGTCCAGAGGCCCTTGGTCCTCCATCCAGGAGGCACGGAAGCCCACGACCCTCCTACAATCCGGAGGCCCTCAGCCCTCCGCCGGCACGGAGGCCCTCAGCCCTCCATCCAAGAGGCACAGAGGCCTTTGGCCCTTCGCCACCAGGAGGCCCTCAGCCCTCCTCTCGTTTGGAGGCCATCAACCCTCCGCCATACGGAGGCCCTCAACCCTCCGTCAACCAGGAGGCTTTCAACCCTCCGTCTTGGAGTCATGATCCCTCTATCCCATAGCCAGGAGCTCGTAGTCCAAGAGTTGGTCCTCCGCTCAGGTAACAAGAATGTTTACTGACTAGTTCCATTTAGTCCTGCTTCTTAAAGTCGCCCTCCGTGGGCACATTTATAAGCCACCTCTCTGCCGGGCGCACCTCTAAGCCGCCCCTTTGCCGGGCGCACTCCAAGTCGCCCTTCGTGGGCGCACCTATAGGCCGCCCTCCGCTGGCGCACCTCTAAGCCGCCCCTCTCCGGACGCACCTCTAAGCCGCCCTCCGTGGGCGCACCTATAAGCAGCCCCTTTGCCGGGCGCACTCCAAGCCGTCTTCCGCGGGTGCACCTATAGGCCGCCCTCCTCCAACGCACCTCTAAGCCGCCCTCCGCGGGGGCATCTCTAAGCCGCCCCTCTGCGGACGCACCTCCAAGAAGCCCTCTACGGGCGCACCTATAAGCCGCCCCTTTGCCGGGCGCACTCGAAGTTGCCCTCCACGGGCATACAGGTAAGCCGCCCTTCTGCCAGGCGCATTCATGGAGCTCAAGCCTCCAATCACATCCCTCTCACACTCCCCTCATTCTCGCATCTTATGCATGCATTCCTCCGTTTATTGCGGAAGATATCTGACTTGAGCGTCGGAGTGTTGACGGGGGACAACCCCCCGTCGGCCTCTGACCTCTTATTTGTTGTTTGTGTTGTGCAGGTTCTTGGTCATCAGCGACGGAGACCGGACCCGATCCAGATCAACCCTCAATGGAAGATTGGAAGGTTCCCTAATCCGTACAACAATCGGGGACCCGGGACCCAACATTGGCGCCATCTGTGGGAAATGCGACAAAAAGTCTAGCGTCTCCCCTCAACACTCAATCTCTTACGCAAAATAAACACGGTCAATACTTGTGCTCCAGTCAGCACGACGACTAAATATATCACCTTCTATGGCGACGACCCCTCATCAGGTAGCCATGCTAACAGGTGATTGACGTCAAATGTGCTAGTGCCCAGCGCTTAGAAGAGCACCCTTTTCTTGACCGTCTGCACCCATTAGAAGATGTAACACTCAAGGCTTCAACGATTGGCTTTCAAATGATCTCGAGGAAGCCAAGATCCTCGTAGGGATCAATCGGCCCGACGACCTCGACCTGTGCAGCCCCGCACCTATTTCATCAGCCCGACGACCTCGGTATTTGAGAGTATCCGAGCGATAGGGCCCACTCGCGAAGAAGTGATCGATCCGGTTCCAAGGAGCCATGCCAAAGGGACCAGATCAAGCAAGAAAAGCTTCCCTCAAAACTTAAGCTTCGTTTTCCCTTCGCTCTTGACTAAATAGAGCATCTTGGAGCCCTACCGAATGTAAAGCTCGCCAACTCCGTCTCTCATTCAGCCACCAGACTGTAGCTTTTTTTCTGACCGGAGGAGCTCTCCTAATTCCAATCAAATTGAGGAGTATTTCGGCTCTCTATGCAGCCACCTTCTTTGCTGATCTTCTCCGGCTGGCCGAGCTCCTCGCCGCCGCATCTCTCTGGCGCTCGCCGAGCTCTCGCCGCCGATCTCTCCGCTCGCCGAGCTCTCGCCGCCGATCTTCTCCGCCTCGCCGGCCTCGCCGCCGATCTTCTCTCACTGTCGGAGCTCCCATCGCGAGATCTTCTTCGGCCTCGCCGAGCTCCTCGCCGCGATCTTCTCCGGCCCTGCCGAGCTCCTCGCCGCGTATCTTCTCTCGGTCCACCGAGCTCTCGCCGCTAGATCTCTCTGGCTTGTTGCAGCTCCCACCGCTAGATCTCTCTGGCATGCTGGAGCTCTTCGCCGCCAGATCTTCTCCGGCTTGACCTTCACCACGTAGCATTGCTCCGATTAGTAGGTTGATCCCGCTGCAACCTGTTGTACGGCAGTAGACCCTGTAAAAGTTATGTCAAAACATGCAACGGGGGCTCGATTTTCTCGACCGCCACCCATTGCACCGCAAAAAATATCATCCAGCCAAACGCTGCACTGGTCCGGGTCACCTGAGGTAGTATCAGCTGACAATAGGACCCAAACTATTGGTCAATAGGCTACCGAAGTGGTAACAGTACGCTACCCAACCAATTCACGGCAAAGGACCAAATCCCACGGAGCACAGGGGCCATAGGCCAAGTCGCCTACCAAAGTGCCCCAATGACTCTCTGAAGCAGTGCACGCCAGCCGTGTGCTCAGGGCAGTGAGCCGATTATAAGAACACCGCTCATGCACCAACGATGATTCCACACCGAATCCAGGTAAGTCAACCATATGCATGCATGTAGAAACACTTTGTACGTTGTGTTTCTTGTATCACTGCACGGTAGATTTCTTTTTCTTTCTTTTCCATATGTATATATATATATATGCGTTTGCCTTGCAGGTTTACCTGACCTAGACTGCCCCTAAGTCGAAAGGGTCTTCACCCTCTCGTTAAACCCTAGTCATCCAGTAGCCCGTGGTTATCCAAACCCCGGTCATCCAGTGGCCCAAGCGGTCTAAAACCCCGATCATCCAGTGGCCCAGAAGCGGTCCAAACCCCGGTCATCCAGTGGCCCAAAAGCGGTCCAAAAACCCCGGGTCATCCAGTGGCCCAAAAGCGGTCAAACCCCGGTCATCCAGTGGCCTGAAAGGCCAAACCCCGATCATCCAGGGCCTGCTCGGAGCGGTTTGAAACCCTGGTCATCCAGATGGCCCTGAGCAGTCTAAAACCCTAGTCATCCAGGTGGCCCATGAACGGTCTAAAACCTTGGTCATCCAAGTGGCCCGTAAGTGGTCTAAACCTCGGTCATCTGAGAGGCCCGATAGCGATCGTACTAAACCTTGGTCATCCAAGTGGCCCGATAGCGGTCAAAAATCTTAAGGGGCAAGTATAGCACACGCGACGACCTCCTCTCGGGGAGTAGCAACGTCAGTCAACGACGGTCGAAGGGAGATCAATTCCTCTCCAAAGCTGGCCGCCCAAGTCGACACTTAGGCGGCGCCACTAGGCTTTTCTCACAAGCCACAACTACTAAGCAAAGCTAACACACAACGCCTAACACACAAACTAGAAGGCCACCACGCCTTCAACAAAGCTAAAACAACAACCCGCCAACTCATTTGGCAGCAGCTGGCCAACCCAAAGTGGCCGCCAAAGGACATCAACATACATGAACAACAAGCTAGAAAAAGTCCTGTAACGATAGCTTTAAAGCTTAGCCAAGAACCTTATCTTTTAGCGCCACGACCTCCTCTTGGCAAGGGCAAGCGCAACCAACCGACGTGTTCATCAAATGCCGAAGGCTTAGATGACAACCACGTCTCCTCGGTGGCCACAACTTCCCTTCACGGGAATGATCAGGATCCAGTGCAAATTAACACCAGCAGCCCTGACACTCAACTAGAAAGCAAAGCGGCATCCTCGAAGAGAGAGTCACAGAGATCGGGATCCCAGGCTTGGCCGTGGTCACGACATCGACCCATTTGCTCAATCCGAGAGTCAAAGGATCCCCAATTTCACTAACTGAGCTCCCTGGGGGCTCCTTACTCTTGGTCCCATTGGATGATTCGCCAATGGCAAGAGCCCTTCCAAGGAGCGCAAGGTGCATCCTGTTGCTACAGCTCGAACGATCAGCTATCTTAAGGCAAGTCACCTCCCAACCTCTTGAAGCCCGTCCTTACAGGAGATCTGATCTTGAGTTTGAGATCTTCCCTCTGCGCGCTCATAGGTCTTACCTGAGACTCGAAATGCTCGCAACGGATCCGGTCAACAGAGATTTTTGGCCCAGAACTGCTCTCCGGATTTGAGCACTTTGCCGGTCAACTTTTCCGATTAACAAAGATTTCTGGCTCAGAACTGCTCTCCGGATTCGAGCACTTCGCCAGTCAACTTTTCCAATCAACAAAGATTTTCGGCTCAGAACTGCTCTCCGGATTCGAGCACTTCGCCGGTCAACAAAATTTTTCGGCTTTGAACTGCTCCCCGGATTCGAGCATTTTGTCGGTCAACTTTTTTGACTAGCAGCCATGTCCGTCTCCGTTCTACCCTCTGGATTCGAGCACTATGGTTACTAGATCCAGTCAACTAGCTTTTTTGACTCCGCACTGCTCTCCGAATTTGAACGCATTGGTCAACAAAATCTGACAACCATATTTTCAGCTCTATTCTGCTCTCTGGGTCAAGTGATGTGGTCAACCAAGTTGGTCAACCATCAACCTGGTTCCCTTAATTCTCCAGGGTCAAACTTTTCGGTCAATGAATCCAGGTCAAGGGGACAATATGACCAGTCTCATCCCATCATGAACATGCCGGAGGCTGAAAATTCGATCCACCGGCATGGGGGGTTAGTGATGGGTCCAATAACCATGGTTAATGGGCCAGGCTCGCAGCAAGCCCACAATCCAACATATTTCTTTCAAATTGAAAGTCCCACATTGCTTTTTGAGAAGCAATACAACTGCAAGTTCCACTATAAAAGCAAGCATTCTCAGGTATTGAGGGACAAGTTGGAGAAGCTCGAAAAAGCTCCATAAGGCTCGAAGAATGGCATAGCCGTTGCTAGCCGATCTCCAATGAGAGCAAGTTGGCAGCTAGGATATCCTCGACTCTCCTCTCATCCAGGAGGCCCCTTGGCTCTCTGCCCGTCCGAGGCCCTCAGCCCTCTGCCGCCACGAGGCCCTCGATCCTCCTACTTTCCAGAGGCCCTTGGTCCTCCATCCAGGAGGCACGGAGCTCTCCTCCTTCCAGGAGGCACGGAGACCCACGACCCTCCTACAATCCGGAGGCCCTCAGCCCTCCGCCGGCACGGAGGCCCTCAGCCCTCCATCCAGGAGGCACAGAGGCCTTTGGCCCTTCGCTACTAGGAGGCCCTCAGCCCTCCTCTCGTTTGGAGGCCATCAACCCTCCGCCATCTGAAGGCCCTTAGCCCTCCGCCAACCAGGAGGCCTTCAACCCTCCGTCTTGGAGTCACGATCCCTCTATCCCATAGCCAGGAGCTCGCAATCCAAGAGTTGGTCCTCCGCTCAGGTAACAAGAATGTTTACTTACTAGTTCCATTTAGTCCTTCTTCTTAAAGTCGCCCTCCGTGGGCGCATTTATAAGCCGCCCCTCTGCCGGGCGCACCTCTAAGCCGCCCCTCTGCGGGCGCACCTATAAGCCGCCCTCTGTGGGCACACCTCTAAGCCGCCCCTCTGCGGACGCACCTATAAGCCGCCCTCCATGGGCGCACCTATAAGCTGCCCCTTTGCCGGGCGCACTCCAAGCCGTCTTCCGCGGGCGCACCTATAGGCCGCCCTCCGCTGGCGCACCTCTAAGCCGCCCCTCTGCGGGCGCACCTCCAAGCCGCCCTCCGCGGGCGCACCTCTAAACCGTCCCTCTGCGGGCGCACCTCTAAGCCGCCCATTTGTTGGGCGCACTCCAAGCCGCCCTCCGCGGGCGCACCTATAGGCCGCCCCTCTACGGGTGCACCTCCAAGTGCCCTCCGCAGGCGCACCTCTAAGCCGCCCCTATGCGGGCGCACCTCTAAGCCGCCCCTCTGCGGGCGCACCTCCAAGCAGCCCCTTTGTCGGGCACACTCGAAGTCGCCCTCCGCGGGCATACAGGTAAGCCACCCCTCTGCCGGGCGCATTCATGGAGCTCAAGCCTCCAATCACATCCCTCTCACGCTCCCCTCATTCTCGCATCTTATGCATGCATTCCTCCGTTTATTGCGGAAGATATCTGACTTGAGCGTCGGAGTGTCGACGGGGGATAACCCCCCTGTCGGCCTTTGACCTCTTATTTGTTGTTTGTGTTGTGCAGGTTCTTGGTCATCAGCGACGGAGATCAGACCCGATTCAGATCAACCCTCAACGGAAGATTGGAAGGTTCCCTAATCCGTACAACAACCGGGGACCCGGGACGCAACAATAACGATATTATTACAATCAATACTAATCTCAATATTTTCACACTAGGGGGATTCATTTGTCCAATATATTTAAAATTGAAGTTTTGAATTTGTTTTGATATATTTATAAAACATGAATATAGAATGGTTATGTTATGATTATTAAAATTAGATAATAGAATAGAAAGCACCGAAAATATAAAATGACTATAATTATAGGTTTATAATTTAACTAACAACATAAAAATAGAAATCAATAAATATTGTTTGCGAAAAATAGACTCTAACAATGTAATTAAATAGCAAATTCAAAATGTTATTTTCAAATTACTTCATGCAAAGATTGGTATTTGTTATTGTCAAACAAAAATTTATCTTCTTCCCTTTCAATAGGCATATAAGCTTTAATAACTGGCATAATTTTAAAGTATATTTCATTTATATATTATTTTTTAATTATTTTTGAATCAATACTAAAGATAACAATTAAAAATCCAATAACTAATTTAAAAAGGAATAATTTACTACCATATTAACAACGAAACCTTATTTTCACTGGATAGGTCAAGTATAAAAATATATTTTTGTTATTTTATTCAATTTAGTACAATATTTTCTCATCTAAAAATATTTATAAGTCATTTTATCACACCATTCAAAGTTATTCTATATCAACATTTTTCTTTCCATCCTCTAACTATAATTAACTCTCATTTTATTAATATGTTTTCTAAAACCTATGTAATAAGTATCCAAATCACCTCAAATATATTTTTCTCTTCTAACATTTATCAGTGTAACTTATAAATGTTTCAGATATCATTATTTTTTTTTATATTTTCTAGTGT
Organism: Nepenthes gracilis; assembly: GCA_033239525.1. NCBI lineage: Eukaryota > Viridiplantae > Streptophyta > Magnoliopsida > Caryophyllales > Nepenthaceae > Nepenthes > Nepenthes gracilis. Next base: position 5,303,775 of record BSYO01000037.1, read on the forward strand.
GACTTCACTAATCCGTTTTAACATTTTCATCTTTATAATACTTAACTTTTTGCTATGTATTTGAATTTCTAACATTTTAATCTACAAAATCTAACAAATCTATTTTTAATTTTTAAAAGGAAATAATCCAAAATTTTTTTAAAAAAGAAAAATTCTATCCAGCGTTAGAGCCATAAACTTTATTCATGAGCACCATCAGTCGTTCCTACCACCATTAAAAACACAAATAAACAAAAACGAAGTACCTGATCATGATGTGGGACAGGGTAAACGTAGGGCTCATGAACATGTGAAGCGCATTAGAAAAATTCCATAAAGCCTTTGGCATCTGTGTACAGATGATATCAAGGATTTATGTATATTGCAACTCCATTTGTTGATTACCATTCATCGACCAACTACTCCAACTAGCAATACAAACAAACATCAGCATAATCAGGTACCATCATTATTATAAATATCGACCAATATACACTAACATTAGGCTTCCAATACATAGGCTAAAAGAAACAAGTAAAATAGCATGTTGCTAAAGAGATTGACTAGTTTAATTTTTAATGAGAAAAATTATGAAAAGCTAAAGTTTTGGATAAAAAAAAAAGCTACATAAATAAATAAAATGTATTTTATTTAGTTTATATTATGCAAGGTCATGAAAATATATTTTTTTGACCTATAGAACGTAATAGAGTTGAACGGATAAATTTTAAATTATTCTAACAAAGCTAAACCAAACTTTCAACAATTGTTTAATTTATGAGCACCTTAGTTGCTATTTGATTTTTCAGTAACTGCATTTTTTATCTGTTTGTGATTTAAAAGCTCAAATCAAACCAAACCAAATCAAAATGCACACACACACGCGCACATATACGATACTTTCGTCTATAGTTAGAAATGTCTTAATTATACATATTTCTATTATTTCTAAATATTTTATTTTGTTACTTTAATATTATTTTTCTGATTAAATATAATTTTATTTTTTTTTACAAAAGTACTGTAAATCATATTTAAATTTGACATTAGAATATTTATTAGTCTATAATTAGAGCACTAGCACCATCACTCCAAGGGCCCTTGAATTTTCTGATGAAAATAAAAGCTCCCATCAATGTATGAGGTTTTTTTTTTTTCTTTTGTTTTTGTTTTTTTTTTTTTTAAATTTGGTATCACTTTTTGAAAACATCTTTTACATTATATTGTACATTAAATCTTTCAGCCGTGGATGAGAAAAGATTTTCCAAACAAACAAATGATGTTTTCTCTAGGTTGCCAAATCTTGAGAAATGTGTGGAAGCACTAGGTTTATTAGTGTTTGGTTTTTTGTTACTTTCTTGTAGGAGCCATTGGCAGAATGCTCGATATTTGTGTGAGGGTCAACTGAAGGTCGGTTGAGGGTCAACCAAGTGGTAAAAGATATTAAAGGGTCACATAATATTTGAACGATGGTCGAGGATCGATCGAAGATTAGTAGAGTGGTGCACGACAGGCAGTTGATACACACATGAGTGCCAATTCCAGATTATACGCACTCGAGGAGTGCCTGAGAGGCACATATGTGCGCATTTGTCAGATTGGGGCCACCTGAGGTAGTCTCGAGGGGGAACTTGTACGTTGATTACAATGGGTTCACGCGTAATACGTACCTGATAGATATTTGAGTTTCGTTCTTGATATAAAATCGTACCTGAGTGATTTTAGGATATTCGAAATCATTTCTCATACAAGGATCGCTGCACAGAGAGAGAAGAGGAAAAGAGAGAAAAGGAAGAGGTTCGACATCCGGTGAAAATCTAATTTGAATTCTGTTCTTTTTTAAAATCGGATACGTTGCTATAAAATGAATTTCTTGGACATATTTTGTTTGACTGCTCTTATTTCTTATTATATTTTCTTTTGTAAGTTGTCAGGCATGCTGAGAGGCTTGAAATCAACTATTTTTTACTTGAAATTGTAGTGAAGGGATAAGAAAATATTATTTATAACTGACATTATTATTATAGTAGATTGATTTAAAATTTCTTTCGTAATTCTTTTTAGTTAAAAATAATTTTTTACGTTAAAATATTATATATTATTGTGTTTTTTATACTCATAAATTTGGTAGTTAATATTTGACATGAGCGTGCAGGTTTATTTTGCTTCATCAAGTTGTGCATGTTTAGATCAAATCCCAATAAGTGATATAAGATAATAGGTTTTAAAACTACGATTTAATAGTATTGGCGTTGAGGAGCTTGCTATTTTATATTGAGTAATTTAATAAACAAAATAATTTTATCATTTGGTAAAAAAGGATAAAAAATATTTTAATTCAAAAAGGAACGATAAACACTTCAAAACATTAACTTTTATTTTAGTTGTATTTGTGAGAAGTCATTGTAAAGAAAGTCTCGAATATTATGAAAAATTAATGTAAAAGATTTTTGATAAGATATTTGGATTTCCTTCTCTTCACTTCACGACTCTCGGTGTTTGATTACAAACCACTTTTGGATAAAGTGATAAAATAGGTATCCTCTTAGAAAAATAGATGGCCGTCATCAACTCATCTCTCCTATTCTATCTACAATGCACATATTTTGGGCATCGATTTTCATTCTTCCAAAATCTATGTTGAATAAGATAAAGAGTTACCGTAATATTTTGAATTTTTTTAATATTAATTATGATTTTGGATACTTTGGACGTAGTAAAAAATTAATTTAATATTATAAATTTTGAAAGAATAATTAGATTAGTTGGGTTGGCGCTTGGGGTGCGCTGTGTTATCGCCCAGGTATCGATTTAAATTTTGAAATAAAAAATTAAAATAGAATATATATATATATGAAAAACAAAAAAAAAATAAAAAAAAAAAGAGAAAAAGGAAATCTACAGAAGCAGATAAGATCGGGGGTTGAGGGTTTCGAAGAGGGAGGTAAGAAGAGAGGGAAAAGAGGGAGGAGGAAGGCGGCCATTCAATGGTGGCTAGCGACGGCGATGTTCGACGAGGTCGATGAGGTGTGGGTCATCGTCGGTGGCTAGTGGCGTCAGTGGCGGTGTTCGGTGAGAAGCTAGTTGGTGGCTGACAGTGTTTTCGACAACAACTGCAGCGACAGTGTACGGATGTGAAGCAGTGGTGGTCGATAGCGGCCATGGTGACTCACCAGTGACTGGCGACCGCTGTGGGGGAGCAGCGGTGTGGGTTGAAGCACGCAAAGAGAGAGAGAAGGGGATGGTTTGCGCGATGAGGGAGACCGGCACCAGGGAGAGATTTGCGGTTGGGCTGGGGCGCCGGTGCCAGCGAGGAGATGTTAGGAAGGCCGGCAACGGCCACATAGGCGGCAGCGCACAGAGGACCGCACATGGAGGAGGGAGAGAGGGCACGACAAAGGAGAGAGAAACGGTGCCGTTCGGATGCTTTGAGACATCCTTTCTTCAGATCTGTGAAGTATGATGTCAAGGTAAGTATCTGTAAACCCCTTTTTTGGTCTGATTTAGTATCTAGAATATTTTAGATACTGCATGAAATTTTTACTAGCATGCATGTATTTTTATACACATGAATTATTTATTTTGGATATGCATGTATAGTTCATTGGATATTTTGAAGGTTGTTCGACTGTGTTTTATGATTTTGGAGTGTTTAATATTTTTCTAAAAATCTGAATAATTTATTAGATATTGTATATTTTTATATTAGTATATTTGTATTAAAATGAGTATGAAACCTTACATTGGCCGTGCAATCAAATGCACGTACCAGGTCGTGGTCACTACATTTGGATTATTAGAAATTTTGACTAGCTTCCGACGAGAGATATTTGTTATTTAAAAATTCTTTTTCACCGATAGGAAATGTTTAGAGTAGTGATCCTTTCCATTTGGATGATTTGATTTGACCTTATAATATATTCGGACGTTCCAATATATCTGACAAGTTTGAGAATTACATCCAGAGTTACGAGTGATAAATAATTATGAACAACCTTATCCATGGGTATAGAGTACATGGGTGGCCATACATACTGACCTAATTTGCATGTGATTTTGCCTAAGGTTATCGGGATCATGTGTAACCCGTCCTCAAGCTAATCTTTAAATAATTGAAATCTAAATTTGATACATGATTTACATCTCTACATTTATTTGTATTGAACTTTGATTTGAATTTGGATATTGGACTTAGATTTAAAATTTGTTGATTTTGCCCTCAATTGGGCTTTGGTATGTCTCGTACAAATAATTTTGGTTTATATGTTTTGATCCGAACCATTGGACTAATTGTTGCGATGCTACTTCGATTTTTGCACACGCCATTGGATCATTCGACTATCGAATTCTGTCCTATATCACAAGCTGATTGGGCCTTGGATTTATACTCAAACTTGGACTTGGATGAGACTTTGGAATTTGTGAATTGCCTATTGAAATTAGTTTGGATTATTTCTATTTTGTTTATATATATATATATGTGTGTATATATCTCGATGAGGACTGTTTTATGATTTATATATTTATTTCGTATTTGAATATTTGATGTGGAGTACGAGACTGCCAGTGAATTTTGGATCTTGGATCTTAGATTTTGTATTAAATTTATCTTATCGGAAATTTAGATTTATCATGTCATTTGAACGAATTTTTATCCATTTAATATTTTCTCTAATTTATTGGATTCTTTTTATTTAAAATATGATACTTGTTGAGTATTATGCTTACATTTTCTGTTTTATCCCTTCAGAGTAGAAGATTCGGAGGCATTGCCGAGTATGGATGTGATCTGTCGACCGTTCATCTGATTTGGTAAGTTTGAGTTTTAATATTGCTTAAATTGGTATTTAAAGTAATTGTATTATGAAATTTATCAGATATAAGTCGATGGATAAATTTTGGAATCAATTGGGATATTATATTATGTTTGATTTATGATTTTGGTTAGAATTTACCTCCCTTACGATGATTATAGAGTAGGTCGTACTTATTTTATCCAAAGGATTGTCCGATGAGATCCTGTGTAGATTTTGATTGATGTCAGGTCTTATTATTAGTTTGTTACACCCAAATTTTGAGATTTAGAATTATTTGTTTAAAATTACTTAGGATTTTACATTTTATGAATTATAATTAATTATTTAAATTAACCTACTTGATTTAGATTAGTGACAGAAGTGGTATTAGAGAAAAGTCGTAAGGAGAGGTACTTTGGGTCATTTTGGATAAATGATTGACTGATCTTTTGGACATGATAAGCACTGTTTTTGGTAGATAGTAGAAAATTTTGATTGTTGAGTCTTGGATTTGAATAAGAATGGCGAGTTGTGGAGGTTTGGATTTAGATTGGGAGAATGATTAGTTGATCATGATGAGTCGAATGAGTGATATAAAGTATGGTTTGATATAACGGTTAAATTAGAATTTTATTGGGTTTCAGTATGTATGTGAAGGTTTTGTTGGGATTAGTAATTTTAGAAGAGAAGTTGTGGCCTTGGGTGGTGTCGATTTGAAATCTAACGGAGTAGAAAGGAGATTTTGATCAACAAAATGGTAGGTGATAAAGTAAATCGGTCTAAAATCTCACGAAGTAGAAGGAAGTTTTGGCCTAGCAAATGCAAGTGAGAAGTGATCGTTGTGTTCAATTAAAGAAATGACGATTTTTTTTAAGATTGGAAGTTGTAGATAAAAATGAAGAAATTCAAGTTAAATCAAATTATTTCTTTTCGCAAGAGAAGTTGTAGAGTTTTGGTGGATAATCTTTACTAGAAGATAGGATAATGAAGTGCAAGTCTGATTCGTTGGTAGCAATAATGCCGATCGTATAGAAGTTTGAAGTTACGGCTGGAGCAAGAGAAAGACTAAAGATTGTCCATTCCCACTCATTGCTGTGATTGGGTGGATAGTCATCCCCGTAAATTTTTTTTATCGCTGAAGAATCAATGGACAAAGAGTCCAAAGTTCGGCCCCCTGAGGCAATGCTTGGGAAAATGTTGAAAATGTGAAAGGTTTGTTGCAGCATGATGAAGTTGAGGAGTTCAAGATTCAATTTGGAAGAAGTAGGTACTGTTTTGACTCTTAACGCATGGCAAAGAGTTGAACCAGACATTGTTGGTCGAGAAGGAGGAGTTTCGGGAGAAGCACTTCCAGAAGAAATTAGAGTATTGAAGTTAGAGCTCGAAGGATGTATTTGTTTATCCTTCAAAGGACAAGTTAAAGGAAAGTCAGATGAAACAAAATCTTCCTTTCCGAAGTTTGAGTTTGTAAGATCAGCCTGCAAGTTTAGCGGGAAGAAGTACGCGAGATGAATTTATATCATCAGAAATAGAGTTTGCTTTAAATTGTGACCAGATATGCCATTGTCAAAGGATTGTTCGAATCTCAGGCATTTGGATTCCAGACATCCAAATAGGAAACGGACGGTTCCAGGTGAAACATTTGCAATTGCAGCTCATTAAGTTAGAGCCTAATCTTCAGTCGTGGAAGACTATTTTGGTAATACTGTTCTATTCTATATTTCGGGATATGAGTCCTCGAAGTTTCAAGGAAGAATCAAGTAAAAGGCTTAAGAGTTGATTTCGGCATTACATGTAAGTTATCTGCTGAAAGATGGGTGATAAGCTCATTTTGTATATATGGTCACATTTGGGAGTTATTTTGTGACCATTGAAGATATTTTAGCCAATTACAAGTTTGAAGATGTTTTTCCAAATATTCAGTCTGCATTGTTCTTAGATCAGGAGATTAAATTTATTTTTGATATTGTGCTTGAATTTGTGCATACTTCAAAGTTTCCGTATGGGGTGATCCTGTTTGAATTGAAGAAATTGAAACAACAATTGTAAAATCTACTTGTGAAAGATTTTGTTTAGCTAACTGTTATGGCGTGGGGTGCTTTAGTGCTCTCTAATGAAGAAAGATGGATTGATGGATTTATGTTTGGATTATTTGAGAATTGCATATATAACAGCTCTTACGGATCGAGGATTTGATCCATTTCGAGAAGTTTGGGTTTTCTCTGAGATTGAGTCGTGTTCGAGGTACCATTGGTTGAGAAGTATGTAGGAGGATATGCATAGGATAGCTCTTTGGTCAAAGTGTGGCCACTACAAAGTCTCGATAGTGATATTGGGTTATTGAATGTTTGGTTGTCTTTTACGGATATTATTGATTGGATTTCTGATTGTGTTTGAATTAGTTGTGATGGTTTCATTTTTGGTGGTTTTGTTATAGGTGTTCTAATTTGTTTGAAGAGTTTTGAGGAGTATGAGACTCGATTGGGAAGTCTATTACAGATTCTGAGAAAGCATCATCTTGGGTCATATTGGTTCTTTAGATGACATTTGAAAATTTGAAGAAGATGGTAGCATTGTCAAATTGGAAAAGACTAACTATAGGCATGGGAGTGCTAAGTTTTTTTGATCTAGTTGGTCTTGTTGGGAGATCGTTGAATATTTCTTGAGGATTGCAGTGTCGATGGCACCCTTGGAATAGAAACTTTGAAGTGAAGCTTGTGAGAAACGTTTTCAGCAATTGAAGAATAGATTATCGTCGGTGTCGATTTTATCGATCCCTGATGGATCAGAAAGATTGGCAGCGTTCACTAATGCTCCTAAAAAAATATCTAGATATGTTTGGATTCTGCATAATTGGGCATGTTATCTAAGAGAAGTTTGGGATGCTGTGCAGTCTGGAGAATTTTACGTGGAGGTATGTGTGAGGATTCCAGAATAAAGATTGGGCTAGAAGGATTTCCTCTCTTTGCTGTCAGGATTGGATTTTGAACAAAACTTCTATTTGTGGGAGAAGCTTTTATGAAGATCAGTGGTGATATCCTTTTTGGACGAGTCGTCTTGAAGTTGGGAGAGATTGAGCAGGCAATCTTAAGTATTCTGCAAAAAGGTGCTTTTCATTGCCTGTTTGAGAGGATGCATATTTTCAAGGATTCTCTCAATTGAGTTTTAGCTGATTTGATGAAAGTTCAGAAGCTAATTGGATGAAAGTTCGGAAGCAAATGAGGTCATCTGCAATTGTGATTGAGTTGGAGTTGTCTAAGTTCGACAGGAATATCGAAGGTTTTTCACCCAATGGAGTGGAGAGAGAGTTTAATGGCGGTTTGATCACGAGCCATGACAAGATGAGCCTTATGCCTAAAGGAAGAAGTGAGAAGAAGCCTTTGAGATTTTATTTCGGGTCTGCCTTAAGCAGCAAAGGACTTAAAGATCATTGGATAAGGTTGAGCTAGCCGATGATAGTTTAGCTGATGAAGATAGTTTATTAATTGCTGAGATTTGAGGCAAATGATGGATGAGTTGATGAGGTCGGCCTATTGCTTGTCTATCAGGATATTATTCTTGAAATTCGTCATTGGCTTATTTTTGAAATGAATAGATTGAAAGGTATTCCTACTTCGAGTCTTTTGATTATGATTTGAGGCTGAAAATCGATCAGAGTGGCGCAGCGGAAGCATGTAGACTTGTGGCTATCGATCACGTGGGTCAATTCGAGGCTTCAAGTCGGAGATCGGATTTGCAATTCGATTGGAGGTTCAAAGGAGTAGTTTCATATTTCTGGAAGCTTCTTGAAAAAAAGATTTTTGAATTTTAGAGTCAGAGGACAAGTGAAAGTAGAGGGTTATTGAGACAATTGAAGTTTTCACCAGATTAGAGAGGTGGCCCATAGATTGGATTTTCTTCTAAATTTGATGGATGGATACAATATGTTTCATGTGAATGATCCTCCGCATGTGATTGGATTGGAGTCGTTTTTGATCGACGGGGAGTGTTTTAAGTTAAAACTACTATTCGATTTTTGGGATAGGTTGGATCTGGTGCAGTGGAAAAAGATATTTCTATTGGCCTTTATATTTTTGAAGAATCTTTCAGTTGAGGAAACATTAAAGGATCTTGAAGACAAGTCCAAGAGAATATCTCTATTTGTTGAGGATTAGATTTGGAGAAATTATTTGATTGAGGGAATTTATTGATAAGATGAAAGACAAAGTTCGAAAGAATATCTTTATTGTTGGATAACTGAGGTTAAGATCAAGAGGTGTAAATTTTGAGGCCAACATTTTTGTAAGGAGGGGAGAATATAATATCTCAAATTTTTATTCGAATTAATTTAATATTAATTATGATTTTGAATACTTTGGACGTGGTAAAATATTAATTTGATATTATAAAATTCGGAAGAATAATTAGATCAGTTTGGTTGGCGTCCGAGGTGCGCCCGTATTATCACCCGGGTATCGATTTAAATTTTAGAAAAAAAATTAAAAAATAATATATATATATATATGAAAAACAAAAAAAAAAAAAAGAAAAACCAAAAAAAAAAGAGAAAAAGGAAATCTGCAGAAGTAGATAAGATTGGGGGGTGAGGGTTTCGAAGTGGGAGGAAAGAAAAGAAGGAAAAGAAGGCGAGGAAGGTGGCCATTCAATGGTGGTTGGCGACGACGATGTTTAATGAGGTCAGTGAGGTGTGGGTCATGGTCGATGGATAGTGGTGGGTCGGTGGTGGTGTTCGGTGAGAAGCCAGTTGGTGGCCAACAGTGTTTTTGACAATAACCGTAGCGTCAGTGTACGGAGGTGAAGCAGCAGTGGTCAACAGCTACCGTGGTGACTCGCCAGTGACCGGTGACGGCCGTGGGTGAGCAGCGGTGTGGGCTAAAGCGCGCGAAGAGAGAGAGAAGGGGAGGGTTTGCGCGACGAGAGAGACCAGTGCCAAGGAGAGATCATCGGTTGGGCTGCGGTGCTGGTGCCAGTGAGGCGACGCTAGGAAGGCCGGCGACGGCCACGTAGGAGGTAGTAGCACCGGTGGCAATGCATAGAGGACCGCCCATGGAGGAGAGAGAGAAGGCGCGACAAAGGAGAGAGAAACGGTGTCGTTTGGGTGCTTCGGGATATCTTTTTTTCAGATTTGTGAAGTATGATGTCAAAGTAAGTGTCTGTAAATCCTTTTTTTGGTCTGATTTAGCATCTGAAATGTTTTGGATACTGTATGGATTTTTTGCTAAAATGTATGTATTTTTATATACATGAATTATTTATTCTGGATATGTATATATAGTTCATTGGATGTTTTTAGGGTTGTTAAACTGTGTTTTATAATTTTAGAGGGTTTAACATTTTTTTTAAAGTCTAAATAATTTATTGGATACTGTATATATTTATATCAGTATATTTATATAAGTATATTTCAACATTAAATTTGAAATCTGTGCCTGCTGTAAGAATTTGAATTTTGGTTCTCATCCGACGTCTCTTGGCCGGCGCCGGCCATGGCGGGCTGATTGGGGCTCCCCCTTGGCTCTCTCCGGCTGAATTCCTCTCACTTGACCACCTTATCTCCTCTGCTAGGATTCTCAACTCAGTCCAATGGCCCAGTTTCTGCGTCGGTTGTGGCTTCATCAAGTGGCCCTGTCAGAGAAGGGCATATTGCGATTCTCCCTCCAACCTTGCCTCAAGATGGACCTTGTTTCTTCTTGTTAGCGACAAGACAAGACAAAGGCACCTCCCCTCTAAAGACGGGTGAAGTTTCCCACCCTCCTTCTGTTTGCCGACCTTCTTCTTTGGTGCACTCCCCTGGATCTCCAACATCGCTCCCCGAGGATGTTGGCACGCACACAAATTTGGCTTCCGATGCCAACTTGCTGCCTGGAATGGTTATTCCTTGCACAACATTGGCCCCTACCTCTGTAGAGGACGCAGTTATCGTGCGTAAAAGTGAGCTGTTGAGGGCGCCAGGATCTGTTTTAGTACAGGAAGCTGTCCCTAGAACCCTCAAAGCCTCCTGGTCATCAGTGGTCAAGCAGCAATCGCCTGGAGGTTTTTCGGAACGCAAGGTACTCTCTAGTGGGGCTTCGTATAAATGCCCAGTTGAAGGTAAGCGCCTAGTGAACCTCCTTCCTTCCGTGCTCAATATCGGACCCTGCTCCCTAAAGCCAGTTGACTTGCTTGTTCTCCCTGCTGCCCGTGGCCCTTCTGGACAGTCTCTTTCTCCTCCCCCTGCTTTATCAAAGGATGTGGGCTCTTGCATTTCATCCTCTGAACTCGGTGCTCCCCAAATTCCTTCGGTATCAGGTAACCCTGATTCTTACTTACTTTTTCCTGGAAAGTTGGAGGGTTCTCCCTCTTTGTCATGGGCTGACACTGTCAAGAAGGATGATTTATCCCTAAATCCTCCTCTGAAATTTTACCCTCCGGATAAGGTAGATAAAGGTGTTGCCTCTATCACCCCTCCTGTTGATGTTCTCACTCAAGGTGAGGCTGTTTGGGGGGCAGCCTTAGTGTGTTATTTTTATGAGAAATCTTTGCCTTTTAATGCTGTAAATGCCACAGCTCGGAAGATTTTGGCCTGTTTTGGTATCTGCCATGTCGCGGGGAATGATAATGGTTTCCTTTTCTTTCATTTTTCATCGATTGAGCTGATGGAAAAATGCCTTGCTAATGGCCCTTGGGTATTTGCGGGACGTGTTTTATTCCTTAAGCAATGGAGGGCTGGTATGCCACTTTCAAAAGAGGAGCATAAAACGTTTTTGGTGTAGATAAACCTACTTAATGTACCACTCGAGTTTTGGACTCCGTTAGGGCTTAGTTGGATTGCTAGCGCTGTGGGCAAGCCAATTCAACTGGATTCTCACGCAATCAAAATGGAACGTTTGAACTTTGCTCGAGTTTGTGTCGAGGTTAGTGCTGATGTTGAATTGCCCTCCAGTATTAAGCTGTGCTCAGGGCAGGATTCCAACTTGGTATTGGAGTCACCTTTAGAGGTGGTTGTCTTGTATCAATGGAAACCAGTCAAATGCAGGGTTTGCTAGAAATTTGGGCATACAACATCCCAGTGTAACTCTTCCACAAAGTCCCATTCGGTTCCCCCTGCAGCAGTGGTTGAACCGTGCATTCAGGAGCTGGAGGATTTAGTTCCTGCCCCTTGTATAGGGAATGCACCAGTATACGCAGCAATGGATTCCTCAATTTCTCCCGCTGTTGGTGATGGTCAGGAGAATGGTGATGTTGATCAGTTACAACCAGCAGCTGATACCCTCTGTGACTCCCATCCGTTGCTCCTTACACTGAAGCCTGCTGATGAAGTTTGTGAACTTGTCTCCAGTCCAGGTGTTGTTGTTGCTGCCGATGCCTTCGATGAGCTAAAGGCTTGTTTAGGCCAGCTTGATTCAGTCCCTGATCCTAGAGTGTTTTCGGTTGACAATGAGACACAATCACTGGGTGTAACTATCCGGGAGACTACTGAGCTGCTGGTCTCCCTTCCTTTTCCTGCCAAGGCTGTTTCTTATATGATGGAGCCGCATGAACTTGAAGGATAGCATTTTCCAGTTGTAGGTCACTTGGTTCTTGATGAGAATGATAGTTCTCACTCTACTAGTGGGTTTGAGATGCATTTTAATCCCTGCCAGTGTGCTGTTGCAGTCATGGACGTTGTCTCATCTGGTATGCCAACTGAAGTTGCGGTTGAAGAAGCTCCTGTAGTTGATTCTACTCCCAGCCCTCATGATGCCCATTATGTCCATCGTGATATGGCTCCTGATGTTGATTCTGCATGTAGGATTGCTTCTAATGTAGAGCTTTGGCGGAAGCAACTGGTGGAGATTGAAACTTAACGTTGCCTTGATCTGCAATTGCCTAGTTGCTCCCAGGTTGCCCAACTCTGTTCCAGATGAGACATCTCCTGGGCGTGAGGCTGCTGCGCAGGACGTTAAGTTACTTGGTGTTGTTGTTCCCCACAGTTGCCCTCAGGGGCCTTCTGTCGGATGGACTAATGATGAACCATTTGCTAAACAGTCAGTAGTTGGGTGGTACCCAAAGCCCCATTGACGAAGCAACCCCCTACTAAGAATCCAAAGGGCTCGGTTGCCACCCCCTTTTGATTCTCTTGATCTAGTTGCTGTTAGATCATTTGGCCGGATAGTTTTGTTGCTAGTTGATGATGCTATAGAGATCGTTGGCCGGTATGTTTAGCCTTGTTTGCTTGGACTAGTATTTAGATCTGCCATGATGGTTTCTTGTTGGTTTCCTACTGTAGTATGAGAATGCCGCCTGAGGCTTGCTGCTGTTAGTAGGGGTTGTTAGTAGTAAATTCCTGATATATTCCTGCTGAAAGATGAGGCTGCTCAGTGGTATGTTGATGCTGTGCATATGCCCGGCAGGGTGGAGTGGTTAGGCAGGAGTGGAGGCCTATCTCGGATTGAAATTTTATTGCTGAAGATGTAGGTTTAGCCCGCGGTGGGCTTTCTGCCTGCTTGCCTGTCATTGTGATCTGCTGTCTTAAAGCTAATAGCCTGCTGCCCATGTTGATCTCTTGGAAGCTGCTACAGAAGTTTGGTTTGCTGATGGCATGCAGTTGTTTTGTTCTTTGATGTGGATGGACGGCCTGCTTGAATGTCGATTAATGTGCTGCCTCCTGGTTTGGTTTTGTGGGATCATAGCCTTGACTTTGTGTTTGAGCATGATGCTTTTGTCTGATTTGGATGCTGGTGGTTTAGGAGGATTTATCCTATTTTGGCTGGGTGGTTGCTGAACCTGTGGGAGGATGGCTTTCCTCTCCATAATGGCATGATAACTACTTATGATGTAAGTAACTGCTTCTGATTTGCAGTAAAGGGACGAGATGCTTCCAATAGTCGAGGTGTTTATTTTGCCCGAGATGCTTTGGGATGCGTTGATTGCATCATGGCCGTGTACTTATCAATCCGAGGTCTCTTGCTGGGGGATGCCGTGATTGACCAGCCTGTGGAAAGATGCTGAAAAAAAATCATTGCATCATCCTGTTGCCGAAAGTTGCTGCTGGAATTGCTGATGCAAGTTGTCTATCCAGCTGCTGCATGGTGGTTATGCAGCTGAGAAGTAAGTTTTGAAACAAGGATTTTGTTGTTGTATTGGTTGGATGCAGTTATGCCCTGCTGTAGTGCAAGGTTGTTTGCCAAGTTGTCTGCCTTAGGATAGGATGTTTTTTACCGAGTTACTTGCTGGCTGAGGAGTTAGATGATGGCCGAGAAGGTTGATTTGCCCGAGAGGTTGTGGCACAAGTGGCTTTCTGTCCGACATGCTTTTGGACGAGGTAGTGATATACAGCCGACTTGCAATTGGATGAAAAGCTGCAGATAGCCCGAGGTCCACTTGCTGACATGTTTTGCTTTAGGCTGAGATTTGATTTCTTTTGTGTCCATATATTGCTACTTGATGGCTTCCTTTTACTGTTATTTTATTTAGGCCCATGATTTGGCCGGTCTTTTGTTTAGTCTTTGTTGGTCTTGTGAACATACCACGGATCTTGGGGTATTCCTCTGTGCCTTTATTCTACATCAATGTCAAAAAAATACTTTGAATTAGAATATTGGCTTTGTACTTTTCTTTTTCCATTTATAAAATTTTCTTACTTACAAAAAAAAAACCTTGCATTGGCTGTGCAATCAAATGCACGTGCCGAGTCGTGGTCACTACATTTGGATTTGGATTATTGAAAATTTTAGCCAACTCTCGATGAAGAGATATTTGTTATTTGAAAATCCCTTTTCACGAATAGGAAAGGCTTGGAGTAGTCATCATTCCCATTTGAATGATTTGATTTGACTTTATAATATATTCGAACGTCCTAATATATCTGTCAAATTTAAAAATTACACCCAAAATTACAGGTGGTAAATAATAGTGAGCAACCTTATCCATCGGTATAGAGTACATGGGTGGTCATACATGTTGGTATAATTTGCATGTGATTTTGCCTAAGGTTACTGGGATCATATTTAACTATTCCTTAAGCTAGTTTTTAAATAATCGAAACTCAAATTTGGTATATGATTTGCGTCTCTACATTTATTTGTATTGGATTTTGATTTAGATTTGGATACTGGATTTGGATTCAAAATTCATCGATTTTGTCCTTAGTTGGGCCTTGGTATGTCACGTACAAATAATTTTGGACTATATGTTTTGATCCGAACCCTTGGAGTAATTGCTGCGACACTATTTCGACTTCTACACACGCTATTGGATCATCCGACTATCAGATTCTACCTCAAATCACAAGCTAATTGGGCTCTGGATTTGAACTCAAACTTGGACTTGGATTGTACTTTAAAATTGGCAAATTGCCTATTAGAATTAGTTCAGATCACTTCTATTTTGTGTATATATATATATATACGTCCTGATGATGATTGTTTTATAATTTGGATATTTATTTTAGATTCAGATATTTCATTTGGAGTACGAGACTACCATTAAATTTTGGATCTTGGATCTTGAATTTTTATTGGATTTATCT
The DNA here is from genome assembly GCA_033239525.1 of Nepenthes gracilis. NCBI lineage: Eukaryota > Viridiplantae > Streptophyta > Magnoliopsida > Caryophyllales > Nepenthaceae > Nepenthes > Nepenthes gracilis. The sequence continues at coordinate 5,319,039 of BSYO01000037.1, forward strand.
TATCGGCAATTTAGATTTATCCTATTATTTGAATAGATTTTTATCAATTTGATATTTTTTCTGATTTATTAGACTCATTTTATTTAAAATATGATACTTGTTGAGTATTAGGCTCACTTTTCCTATTTTACCCCTTCAGAGTAGAAGATTCGGAGGCATTATTGAGTATGGATGTGATCTGTTAGCCATTCGTCCGATTTGGTGAGTTTGAGTTTTAATATAGCGTAAATTTATATTTGAAGTGATTGTATTATGAAATTTATCGGATATAAGTCGATGGATATATTTTGGAATCAGTTAGAATATTATATTATATCTGATTTATGATTTTGATTGGAATTTTCCTTCCTTACGATAATTATAGAGCATATCGTATTTATTTTATTCGAACGGTTGTCCGATGAGGTCTTGTGTAGATTTTGATTGATGTCGGGTCTTATTATTGATTTGTTACACCCAGATTTTGAGACTTATAATTATTTGTTTAAAATTATTTAGGATTTCACATTTTAGGAATTATAATTAATTATTTAAATTAACCTATTTGGTTCGAATTCGTGATAGTTACATCGAGCAATTTCTATGGTATGGTTCATTTAAAAGTAAACTTTTAGCAAAAGTAGTAAGGGATGATGTTTGCTCTCCTAAGAAAGAAGGGGGATTGGGTATTAGAAAGCTTTACACTTCAAACAATGCATTAATAACTCAACTTCTTTAGAGAGTCATCACCAAGGATACTTCTTTAGTTAGGTCTTCATGTTTACATGGTTTTTGGATCAAAGATTGATACATTTGGAGAATTAAAGTGTCAAACGTTGCCCCATGGAGTTGGAAGAAGATTATGAAGATCCGTTTGAGTGTTTATACCATGACTTATTACTACATTGGAGATAAAGTTAAAACTTTTATTTGGACAGATAATTGACATTAGTTGGGGTCGCTCAGTGACAAATTTTCGATGAGATTGATAACTATTATTAGATTATCAAGAAAAGTAAAAGTTAAGAAAATCATTTACAACGAATCATAAAAATAGCTGAATGAATTCGATGTAGAGATAGCCAGTATAATTGTTGATATGCAAACTTATTTTCCAATTCTTTTGAAAAGAGATGAGATTATGTGGATGGGCAACCGAAATTGTTCATTCACTATAAAAGTTTGTATCAAAATTTTTTCAAGCATTGAAAAGTAAAGTGGTATGGGAAAAAGTTGTGTTGGGTCCTATTCATATCTCAACAAATACTTTGATTCATTGGTTGACTATCCGTTGAAAATTGAGCATATTAGATTGCATCGAAAGCTTTATAAATCAACCAAATGGTGTATTTTTTGCAATAATGCAATTAAAAGTTATGATCACCTATTCTTATGATGCCTATTTTTTTTTGCAATTTAGATATTGATATGTGGACATATTGGGGTTAATTGGCCATACAATAAGTAGAAAATAAACATCAATTGGGCAACTCTCAAAGGTATAGAAAGAATATAAGAGTTTATTTTCTTTGGCTAACATTGGTAATTGCAGCATATTTTATTTGACAAGAGCGCAATCAAAGAACAATCAATACCTCATCACTAATGATAAAATACAACTAGTGAGCACAGCCTGCATCATAGTTAGGAACAAATTAACGATAACTACTTTTAATAGTAACAATTGTAGTAGATTCATCATGGGAAGATGAAACCTTCTATTGGCATATATTGAACATAGTTGATTAGACCTTATTCATTTTAATATTAGACATTAGATAATTTATAATATTGGCACTTGAGAAATGCCCCAACATATGTCGCTCTAATTCAAAGGTTAAGGTTTAACCAATATTTAGAATTAGAACATGATTTTTGTATATCATCTTTTTCAAATATAGATAATTACTTATCCAAAAATAGGTACTTTTATTTTAAAATTTCAACATTCTTAATAGCTAAATTTTAAAATAAAATTAAAATATTTAAATATGTTATTATAATTTTAATAATTTAACCCAATCTTGTTTAAGTAGTAAATTAATTTCTACATTTTCATAGACTATATTTGATGAATAACTAAACAAAATATGTTAAAATTTAAAAAATGCATGCCCTTTGGGAAGGTCAAGCCAATAAAATGAACTCAAAACTCACAATACCTAAAAACTTTCCCTATCTTTCCTACTAACAACATCTAAAAGTCAAATTAACCGCATTCTATATTATATAATAGTCAAATAACAAATGACTCAGAAAGTATTAAAATGCATAATTTAAAAATTTCATGGCATCCACATCATATAACACTGAAGTATGAAGTTACCAAAAAAGTAAATTATAGAAACACAAAATGATCAGTAGTAAGATTATTGCAAATTTTTTTTTACCTTTGCCTACTAATGCATCCATTCAGCAACACCTACCCAAATATCAATCATACACCTTCAATGTTTCTATCCATAAATATAACCAATATATGTGATAGCTAGTATGTAACACAAAAAATGCACCCAATCAAATATAAAAACAGCTAATAGTAAAGAACAATTATAACGTTTTAGACTACCTTTTCCCTTTTAAAATTGTTGAGGTCTGATTGTCATTTAAATAAGCCAAACCATAATGGCACAGGCCTTGACACATTCCCTTCACCATTTTGTAGTTTGTAGTTCTATGATCTTAAGAATTCACACAGGCAATCATTTAAATTCCAACATATTTAATCGTCGACTAAGCCATACTAAAAACAAATGAACAACATAGAATTTCATTGAATACGATTCCCGAATCCTGTCTTTCTACTGTTTGATCTCATTGTGTTTTTCTACAGTGTGACACATCAATACAAATTTTCGAAATTTCAGCAACTCCTTTTTTTTCTTTTGTTTTGAGGTCGGAGCAAGAGGAGACTAGTCCTTCAGTAATTATGGCATGGCAGTTTGTAGATTTAGCTGCGATAAATAAGCTAGGCTGATTCCTCCCATTGCGAACCAAATGTTTCTTTTTTTCAATAATTATCCAATTCGAGGTCTGATGTAATAAATGATGGAAAGTTGGGCCGCAACAAGTAGGTTTTTGAAGTTTTTGATGAATGTTTGACCTCCTCCATCCAACAAACCAGCTCCAGTAAACCTATAACATGATAATCAACAAAGTAACCAATTAGGCATTATTCTACATTTTCTGGCAATTCAAGCAAACAAACGCACCAATTTTCACACCCAGAAGGCACATTAGTTGAAGGTAATTGAAATTTGACTTCAATCTGGAGACAGCAGCCTTCAACGTCAAAACTACCACCACAGCAAGTGTGTAAATTGCATCAGAACAAAATAAATAAAATAACACGCTGAAATTGGAGAAAAGGCATCAAGCCGTGCTATTGATTCGACTTTCCTTGAGACAACTTTAATCCCTAAAGACACAAGAAGGTTAAATGCGACATGCCTGTGGAGTACAATGATGCCTTCATTGTGTTTTGCATTAACGAATCAGACCAAGAATCTTAAATAGAAAACAACACTATACTTCTTAGAGAATGTTTTAAACAAAAACTACGTTATCGATCTAGTTTTGTGTATATATTAAAAAATTAATATGAACCTGCCTTTTGTAAAGATTGTGCCACTTATTCCAACAGTTGTATCCACATGAAATATTTACCATTTTGCCCTTATGATAGTTGCTTGGTTGAGGATAGCTGCTGGTCGGTTGATGGGTTGGATGTCATATTGATTTGGAAAGAAAAAACTCACCAAAATTTATACAAAGAAAGCCATGAGGATATGAAATTAATACCATAATTGCCAATTGCACCTATAAATGCGCCTCAAATGCACCTTATGTATCACACAAGTGGTGGACAATTAACACAAGGAGCATAGCACTACTAAAGAAATTCCACAAAATGAAAGAACACAAATAGAAGAGCATTATTAAAGAAAGTCTACAAAATAATATAACCCTATATATATATCTAGCTGTAAGAGTCCCAATGTGGGACATCGCTTTATTTGAAAATATATATCAAATTGTGTGTACATAGACCATGTTTGATGGAAAGAGCATAGAAAGAAACCAATATTTAGGCTAACCAACAAACAATTGAGTTGTGGGTGTTACAATAAGAACAATAAAGCAAAACATTTCTCTTTCTCGCTTCATTAGTTACTTTCAAATCTATAATTACTTGAAAGATATCTTTTCCATAGCATCAATTTGGGAAGAGGTGGTTACTTTTGTATAAGATCTTTTAAAAGAATCTCTTGCTTGACAAATAATATTATTTCATTTGCATGCTTCTAATGTTGAACGATGCTATAGTGGTAGTTCATCAATAGTAGACGTTACATTGCTCCAACATCAATGAAGGCTGTTGGAATTTGTTCAGCTATTCCAACAATTGATGAAGCATTTGAGGCCCATGTTAATACTGATAATTCCTTATTCATTGAGCCCCATTATTCTCGTTGAGGCTTTTCGGTGGTAATGAGCGATGAAGGCAATTGATGGAATTGCCTATAAATTCTAACAATACGTTTTGTCCCTGTATCCTACTCTCACATATACATCATCAAGAAGTGAGAAGAGAGTCCAAAAGCTCAAAATGCAGCAAATCAGTTCCGAAAAAAACAGAGCAAGGAGATGGCTGGAGGTATATACACGATCCTTAATTCCGCTTTCGTGGTTGATTATACCACATAAAATGCTAACATTTGATATCAAAGATAGGTCGTGCCTCTGCCTCTGCTATTTTGTGTTTTTTCCATTTTTGTTCGATTTTTAAAATTCTTAAAGTTTTGATTTTTGTTATGATTCGGTAAAAATGAGCGCCGGAAATCGTTGGGAAATTCCATTTCCGACATTTTCATATATTTTTCATCAATTTTGGTGTAAAAATGGCGTCGTTTCAACCGAGTCTTCGAGTTCGGGCAAACCGACGGAGGTTGAAGACGACCCAAATGGCGTCGTTTCGTCTGTTGTGACAGTAACTAAAACGGCGTTGTTTTGTCATTCTACAGTTTTTAAAAAAATTAAACGGTTTTGGACTTGGGTCGTTTTGTGTGCGCGGCCCAAATCCCACGTTTGCCTTCTGCTGGCCTTCACGTGTTCTGCCCCTGGGCCATTGGCGTGGCGGCCCACGCACAAGATAGGCCCATGAGTGCGCCGGCCCACTACTGTAGCATGCTGGAAATTGGCTGAAAAAGCTGCGTGCACGCGCAGCAGCTGTGTCTCGAACCCGAGAGACCTGCGAGGAAGGAAGCAGCACTCCGCTGCGCTGAGCACGCGGTTGTGATTTATTAGGTATTTTAATTGCCTATATATAATATTATATATATATATATATATATATATATACGTGTATATTCAGAATATACAGAATATAATTATATATATGTGTATATAATGTCTAGTGATTAATATAATTTAATTAATTAGAGATTGACCACAGCATCCTTAATTAATAAAATTATATTTTATTATCACATATGGTATAAGGATATTAATTATGGCTAATTATTTTTAATATAATAAAATTTATCCCATAGAAAATTTTATTATATTACATTAATTAATTAGGATAAAATGTCAAATTATTTTTCTTAATTTATCTACAGCGATTAAGAATTAAAATATAATTTGATAGTTTTATCATAAAATTGGACATGAATCTACTTAAATTAAAAATTTTATCCACAGGTAATTTTTATGTCAATTGATTCATGATATATGCTTTACATTGGTAAAATATAATTCTGTATTTTGTTAGCCTCATTTATTGGTTGTTAAGCATGCATTTAATTTTTATATAGTTATTCAATCTATTAATCTTTTTGATATAAGATGTGAAATTCTTGAATTAAAAGGTGATCACTATAAGGTGTGGAAGGAGAGAATTCTTCTTCATTTAGGATGGATGGATATAGATTATGTTATAAGGAAAGACGAACCATTGGGTCTTACTCTAACTAGCACTTCGGTTGATGTAGCTCTTTATGAACGATGGGAGCGATCTAATCGCCTCAATATAATGCTCATAAAGACTAAAATTTCTGTTGGTATTCGTTGTTCTGTCGATCAGTATAATAAAGTGCGGGATTTATTGAAGGCTATTGATGAGCAGTTCGAAACTTTAGATAAAACACTTGCTAGCACCCTAATAATGAAATTTTCACCTTTAAGGCTCACCAGTGTTAAGGGTGTGCGTGAGCACATAATACAGATGAGGGATATAGCGGTTCAATTAAAAAATTTAGAGATGAAAATGTCTGAATCTTTCATTGTATATTATATTTTGAATATGCTTCCACCATAATATGGACCTTTTAAAATCTCTTATAACACACATGAAGATAAGTGGTCAATTAATGAACTCATGATCATGTGTGTTCAAGAGGAAGGAAGGCTCATGATGAAACAAAGTAACGTTTATATGTTCAAAGAAGGAAAGATTAATACTCAAGCCAAAAAGAAGGGAAAAGGTGAAATACCTCCTCAATCTGATATCAAGAAGGAATCCAAGTGCTTCTTCTGTAAAAAGAAGGGACACGTTAAGAAGGATTGTGTCAAATACCAAAATTGGCTTAAAAGAAAGGTAATCCATTCTCTTTTGTATATTATGAATCTAATATGGTTAATATTTCACATAACACATGGTAAATTAATTCTGGTTTTACAATCCATATTTCAAATTCCTTACAGGGCTTGCAAAACCTAAGAAAGCCAGTGGACAGTGGACAAAGCATCTTCTCCGGAAACAAGATACGTTCACATGTGGAGGCCATTGGAACATGCAATTTAATTTTGAGTAGTGATTTTGTTTTGACTTTGAAAAAGACCTTTTATATTCCAAATTTTTCAAGAAATTTGATTTCAGTTTCAAAACTTATACCTTTCGGATATTTCGTTATATTTTCAGACTCATCTTTCAGTTTACATTATAAGCCTGATATTGTTGGGTACATTGTCGGATGGTCTTTATTGCCTGAATTTATAAAATAATACCTCTTACAAAACTGTACATGTTGATACTGGCATTAAATGATGTGTTACGGATGAATATTCCTCTATGTTGTGGTATAGGAGATTAGGTCATGTTTTCATTGAAAAATTAAAAGATTTATAAATGATTGAGTACTTAGCATTCTAAATTTTACTGACTTTAAAATTTATGTGGACTGCATTAAAGAAAAACAGACTAACAAGACTAAAATAAATATCAAGAAGAGTTCAAACATATTAGAAATCATACATACTGATATTTGTAGTCCTGATATTGACTCATATGGACCAAAATATTTTATCATATTTATTGATGACTTCTCACGATATATGTATCTCTACTTGCTTCATAATAAGAATGAAGCCTTAGATACTTTTAAATTATTTAAATCAGAAGTAGAACAATAATGTAAAAAATAAATCAAGATTGTGAGATTAGATAGAGGTAGAGAATATTATAAAAGATATACTGAAGATGGACAAATGCTTGGTCCATTTGTAAGGTTTCTTCAAGAATATGAGATTGTTACCCAATATATTGTACCTGATTCTCCGGATCAAAATGGTGTAGCAGAAAGAAGAAACCGAACGTTATTGGACATGGTGAGGAGGATGCTTAGCAACTCCGAACTTTCAACATCATTGTGGAGTGAAGCTCTTAAAATGGTGGTGTATATATTAAATCGTGTCCTAACAAAAGCTGTTCTAAAAACTCCTTTTGAGTTATGGAAAGATTGAAAACCAAGTTTGCGACATGTATGCGTATAGAGATTCCCATCAGAAGTAAGAGTTTATAATCCATATGAGAAGAAGTTAGATCCAAGGACTATTAGTGGGCATTTCATTGGATATGCCGAAAGGTCCAAAGGATACAGATTTTACTGTCCATCTCACAGCACTAGGATTGTGGAATCAAGAAATTCAAAATTTCTTGAGAATGACTTAATGAGTGGGAGAAAGCGATCCATAAATATAATTTCTGATAATGATCATTTGGTTTCTCAACCTTTCACTTTAAATGATAGGTTGATTGTTGTACACAATACCCCTCAAGATGAAATCAATGTTAAACAACTAATCAATGTCATTTCACAAAATGCTAAACCTATTCCAATTGATCATGAAATTCAAAATTTATCTGAAATAGTTATATAACATACTCCTATTGAAAATGATGATACAACATTGAGAAGATTTTCTAGAATGAGAAGGTCAGCAATCCCTGGTGATTATATTGTATATCTACAAGAGTTAGACTATAATATTGGAGCCGAAAATGATCCTGAAATGTTTTCACAAGTTATGAGTTGTAATGAGTCACAATTATGGTACAATACTATGAAGAAAGAGATGAATTCTATGAGTTGTAATGGAGTTTGGAATCTTGTTGAATTGCCTAAAGGGGCGAAAGCCATAGGGTGTAAATGAAACTTTAAGACAAAGAAAGACTCATTAGGCAATATCGAAAGATATAAAGCGAGACTCGTTACTAAGTGATATACTCAAAAGGAGGAAATTAATTACACGGAGACTTTTTCTCCGTGTATCTAAAAAGGATTCTCTTTGCATTATTTTGACATTGGTTACTCATTTTAATATGGAATTATAACAAATGGATGTAAAAATAGCATTTCTAAATGGTGATCTAGAGGAAGAGGTTTATATAAAACAACCAGAAGGATTCTCCTCTAGTGATGGTAAGCAATTGGTATGCAAACTCAAGAAATCCATATATAGATTGAAATAAGCCTCCCGTCAATGGTATTTAAAATTTAATAAAATTATCTTTTTATTTGATTTTAAAGAGAATATTTTGAATCAACGTATATACTAGAAGGTTAGTGGGAGTAAGATTTATTTTCTTATTTTATATGTGGATGATATTTTACTTGCATCCAATGATAAGGGTTTATTGTATAAGGTAAAATAATTTCTCTCTGAGAAATTTGAAATGAAAGATATGGGTGATGCATCTTATGTCATAGGCATTAAGATATATCGAGACAAACCACGATGTGTTCTAGATTTGTCTCAAGAAACTTATATCAATAAAATTTTACAGAAATTTCAAATGAAAGATTGTTCACCACTTGTAGCACCCATTGTGAAAGGTGATAGATTCAATTTGAGCCAATGCCCGAAAAATAATTTAGAATGGGAACAGATAAAAAACATTCCATATGTTTCCATTGTTGGAAGTTTGATGTATGTTCAAGTTTGCACAAGACCTGACATTACATTTGCAGTTGGAATGGTGGGAAAATTTTAGAGTAATCCAGGTATGGAACACTGAAAAGCTGCTAAGAAAGTGGTGAGGTATCTCCAAGGTACCAAAGACTACATGCTTACATATAGACAGACCAACGATTTAAAAATATTATGGTATTCTGATTCAGACTTCGCTGGATGTGTTGATTCAAGTAAATCAACATCTGGTTACAGATTTATGTTTGCTGGTGGAGTTGTATCTTGGCGGAGTGCAAAGCAGACCTTGATTGCTACTTCCACTATGGAAGTCGAGTTCGTTGCTTATTTTGAGGTTACAAAGTATGGTGTATGGATGAGAAATTTCGTGTCTAGGCTTAGAGTTATTGATTCCATCTCAAGGCCATTAATGATATATTACGATAATTTAGCTGCTATTTTTCTGACAAAAAATAATAAAAGTAACAGTTGAAATAAACATATCGACATTCAATTTTTAGCCATAAAGGAACACATTAAAGGAAAGGAAATTGCTATTGAGAATATTAGTATTGAATTAATGATCGCTGATCCTTTGATAAAAGATATGCCACCATTGAGGTTCAAGCATCTTGTAACAGAAATGAGACTAAGTTCCATTTTGTAGTTTTTATTATATAGACAATGATATTTAAAGAAATTCCTATTTATTTGTTGTGATGTTTTTAAAATTCTTGTGTACACATTGGTTGATTTGAGAATATCATTAATTGTTGAACAAAGAATAAATATAAGGTTTATTCATAAAGTAACATTACCAAATATGAATATGTCTTGAAAAATGTAATATATTGTAATACATGGAAGATATTACTCATTATTAGATGACATATCGCCATGATTCATATATTTATTTCTTAAGGTTCAGAATTGATGGGTTTGATTATCACATCAAGTAAAATATCGACCAAGTAGGAGAACGTTGAACGACGCTACAGTGGTAGTTCATCAATGGTAGACGTTACATTGCTCCAACATCAATGAAGGCTGTTGAAATTCGTTAAGCTGTTCCAACAATTGATGAAGCATTTGTGGCCCATGTTAATGCTGATAATTCTTCATTCATTGAGCCCCATTATCATCGTTGAGGCTTTTTTGATGGTAATGAGAGATGAAGGCAATTGATGGAATTGCCTATAAATTGTAACAATACGTTTTGTCCCCGTATCTCACTCTCACATATACACCATATAGAAGTGAGAACGAGGGTCCAGAAGCTTAAAAGGCAGCAAATCAGTTTCGGGAAAAACAGAGCAAGGAGATGGCTTGAGGCATATACACGATCCTTAATTCCGCTTTCGTGGTTGATTATAGTACACAAAATGCTAACATCTAATATACTTACCAGAAGACTTTTTGCTTGCTGAAAGACCATAGACTGCATGTTTAGAATAAGCAAAAAGCCTGACATATCGCGGAGCTCCCAATTTCCAGTGTATAGATCGTAGTAGTCCACTAAAGTAGGAAAAATGATAGAAAACATGAAAGATACAAAAAGGGCCTTGGGCTTACATCTCTATATCATTAAAGTATTAGCTCAACTTATTCAGTACGCAATATAGTAAGAAAATCGAATGGCAAAGATTCCATGAATGAGAAAACGTCATCTACTTTTTAAAGACTTCAACTCTTACCTTACAATTCATCTCATCTCACTACACATCTGCTTTTTGAGAGCCGACTTACTATTTGATGAAAGAAAGAGAAAATATTACCAATATTATATAAGTGCATATTGACAGTACTAATAAAAGACTACAAAAATAAAAGGTTCAAAGTAGCTTTTGAGATTCCCTCTCCTTTCCATGGCAGAAAAATTAAAAACTAGACACAACAATGTTGCCAAATATTTTTCCCAATTCAAGAATCCCCTTAGGTTTGTACATTTTGCAAGAGCAAAATTTCTAAAATGTTAAAACTACTGCCATCGATCGCTACTGGAAAAACAGAATAGATTTCAAGGATTTTTCAATGCACTAAGGCCTCATTGTACCCACTAGATTTAGAATTGGAGTGCCTCAAGCATCCAAACAACAATTCAAGATACCAAGAAGCCTGCATTTGAGATGCTTGAACACTTGATTCACACGACTAATAAAATATTTTAATAAAAGATTAATAACTTGTTTTTAAATTAAATCTAAAAAATGATGGTTTTGGCAAGAGGGAGATGAATTCTCTTCATAATGGTTTTAAGCAAGTTTGTAGTGATGCCTCCATGACTTAAATAGACATGGTTGTGTGATAAGGACTCTGTCATGATTGTTAAAGAGTGAAAATGTAATATCCTATGGGCTAGAATCCCACATATAAATCACATTTCTATTCTTCTTATTTCTATAAAAAATAAACAAATTTTGAAATCCGCAACATCATGTACTTCATTGTGCTATGTTAGATGGCCAAACTCCAGGTACCTGTGATGGACCGTATTTTTTATTGAAAATTCGACAGAGTTTTGTCTGTAAAACGGACGTCTGCCAAATATAAAGCATGTACAAACCCTGTACAACACCACAAATACACACTACACAAAATACGCATGATCCCCAAAGTCACTACAATGCCACAGGTGGCACTGATGTTATAACTCTGGTACGATGCTGGTCCAGAAAAAATGCCGACTAGGAAGCCCAACAAAATCACAAAAGGAAACCTACGGAAGCATAATATCCATCATATACAGCGGAAACTAAACTATATATTCATCATTATCATCATGATATATATATATATACATAACCATAAGTATCAAAATAAAAATATAAGAACGTTGTCTCATTCAAAATTATAAAACTAAGTCCCAAAGCTTCGCGCTTGATATTTACAGCCTATCATGCACCTGCGGCTTACTCGATCTCGTCAGGCATAAGAGTGTGCTCATCTGGAAGGAAGAAGAAATAATGGTGAGCTAACAGTTCAGTAAGTGAATCATATTCAAACGCAGTAGACAATATAAACAATGTTAAGTAGAATAAGGATACATAATCATGAAAGAGATGCATAAACAAGAATATGATCAAATATACTTTGGAATATAATTTACTTATCTTTGGGATATAATTTAAGTATAATTATTCATCTTTACGGATTAGGATTAGTAATCTTTACTAACTAAAGGTGAGGGAGAACGAGAAAAGATCATGATACCCCACATGATTTAAGACCGTGAGCTCTTATTATCAACCCAGAGAAGGAATCATCTACATATCATGCCTACAGACAGGCCGATGCACCATGTGGCATAACGGTATACCTATCATCCTGTTATACAGGGCCAATAAAATGTTACCCTAACCTCATGCGGTCTAGAGATAGTCCTTATTATTCCACAGTAATATCCTAAGATTTGTCAAGAGTGTTATCCACTACAATACACAGTCGGAGTAATCCTCGAGCATCTACTGTAATGCTAGTAGCAGGCCAAGGGGTGTTATATCTGTGACATAAATCCGTGGTCCTAGTTTCATAATTTTTTATTCATTTGAGGGAAGGTCTACCATAATTCATTTACAATATCTCCAACCGGGAGAACAATTCGATCAAATCTCCAATTGTAGGTTTTCCTCCGAATACATATACAATCACATTCAAAAGCAGTAGACAATATAAGCAATGTTAAGCAGAATAAGGATACATAATCATGAAAGAGATGTATAAACAAGAACATGATCAAATATACTTTGGAATATAATTTACTTATCTTTGGGATATAATTTAAATATAATTATTCAACTTTATGGATCAGGGTTAGAAGCCTTACTAACTAAAGGTGTAGGAGAATGATGAAAGATCATGATATCCCACATGATCTAAGGCCGTGAGCTCTTATTATCGACTCAGAGGAGGGGTCATCTATATCATGCCTGTAGATAGGGTGATGCACCACATGGCATTACGGAATACCTATCATCCGATAATACAAGGCCAATAAAACGCTACCCTAACCTCCTGTGGTCTAGAGGCAGTCATCGTCCTTCCACAGTAATATCCTAAGGCTTATCAAGAGTATTATCCGCTACAATACGTAGTTGGAATGATCTTCGAGTCTCTACTATAATGCTAGTAGCAGGCCAAGGGGTATTACCTTTGTGATATAAATATGTGATCCTATTTTCATGGTTTCTTATTCATTTGAGGGAAGATCTATCATAATTCATTCACAATATCTCCAACGGGGAGAACAATTCGATCAAATCTCTAATTGTGGGCTTCCCTCCAAATACATATATAATCACATTCAAAAGTAGTAAACAATATAAGTAATGTTAAGTAGAAGAAGGATACATAATCATGAAAGAGATGCATAGACAAGAACATGATCAAATATGCTTTGAAAAACAATTTACTTATCTTTGGGATATAATTTAAGCATAATTATTTATCTTTACCGACCAGGATTAGTAAACCTTACTAACGAAAGGTGCGGGAGAATGAGAGAAGATCATGATATCCCATATGATCTAAGGCCGTGAGCTCTTATTATCGACCCAGAGAAGGGGTCTCTACATATCATGCCTGTAGACAGGCGGATGCACCACGTGGTATAATGGTATACCTATCATCCGGTTATACAGGGCCAATAAAAGACTACTCTAATCTCCTGCGGTCCAAAGACATTCCTCGTCCTTCCACGATAATATCCTAAGGCTTGTCAAGAGTATTATCCTCTACAATACGCAGCCGGAGTAATCCTTGAGTCTTTACTGTAATGCTAGTAGCAGGCCAAGGGGTATTACCTCTGTGATATAAATCCGTGGTTCTAATTTCATGGCTTCTTATTCATTTGAAGGAAGGTCCATCATAATTCATTCACAATATCTCCAACCAGGAGAACAATTCGATCAATTCTCCAATTGTGGGTTTCCCTCCGAATACATATACAATTATTATTTTTTAGTCAGATTTAAGTCTTTTCACGAGTTACTTTGGATACATGGACATCATAATACATAGGAAAGATTAGAACTTCTTACCGCCATTAGGTAATTATCACTTTGGGGTCTCCCGGATCATATTTCCTTTACAAACGGAACACAAACACATTTTTCCAAAGCTTATCATTAGGCATATCAAATTAGACATGGTTTACATAGCAATTAAATAGGGTGAAAACATGTAAAATTCATGATATTTTCGGATGAACAGTAACAGTGCCGATTTAGAGCATCTAGATGTGCCGAACGGGTCGATTCTTGAGAAATCGGACACCCCACCGATGTATACACATAATTAGAACATAGATAATTCATTATTGAGGGCCAATCATGCATGAATTTGAAGGGGAAGGGGGATGCCCGAGCTCGGCGTAGGTCTAGGCCAAACCAAGCAAATCGGAGAGAAAAACGGACAATAAACCATAAATACTTTAAACAATAATCATGGGTTATATATTTTTTATAATTTGGGAGGGTATCGGGACGATAATACCCGATGAAGAACGAATAAAAATCGAAAGAGAGGAAAATGAGGGTATGAGTATACTTGCATTGACCCGATCTATAACTTTCCTAGCTAGCTCTCGGACGGATTCAGACCGGTGGGCTTCGATCTGCTCTTTCTATCTCTTGTTCGTCGCTCTTTCTCTCTCTCTCTAGGTTAGGGTTTGGTTGCGCAAAAATAAAATTGCAAGACTCCAACCCGCATTATAAAATGGCTTGGCGCTCAAGCGCCAGGCAAGCGTGCAGTGGGTGTGGGCACACTGCCTTTACTCGCTTGAGCGCACGAAGGTGAGTAGCAGGCACGGCTAGATCTGTTTTTGGTGCTTGCCTGCCGCGCTTGAGTGCACGACAGGCGCCGTGCTGCAGATAGCACACCAGCAAGCAGCAACTTGTTTTTTCTTCAATTTTATTTTTGATACATATTCTTTCGCATACATTAGCCTAATCTTAATTATTATGATATTAATTATTTCTTAATTATCGTGTTTTAGAACCAGAACCTCATAGTATCTCAAAACCACATCGTTGAATATGTATTCTTAAGTTAGACTCTATGTTAGATAACTATGATTTCATTCACTCACTCACTGGAGTTCACCTATAGGCATCTGGCATGAAAAACCTCGTAAGACAACAATTCTATATAAACAAGAACTTATTATTTGCATATAGCTGATTTGTTGTACATTTATCGAGAACAAGATGATATATTGAAAGAGACTAAAAAATGAATGAATGCAAGAGGTAAGGAAAATGTTGTTACCAACCTCGAGGTGCATATGAAAGTACACAAATAACAGAACATTTAAAGATAAGAAAAGAATCGTATCACATAGAAAATTATATTTCTTAAAGAACCTTTCCCAACATAAGTTCTCATTCATTGATATTGTAAAAAAACTATAAATTAAATAATTATTTTTGGCAATTGTTTCTGCATTTTCATGACAACAAACTTGGACCGCAAGATTTGCTACCTCATAGTTTGGCTTTTTCTTTTTGATCCTTAGAGAATAGGAGGTAGGTTTTGGCTAGACCGGCCATTTTGCATCTCCCTTTATATTACAATGGAGTAAAACGACCCTTACTTGAGTAAGTTAGTATTCATGATTGGTGAAAACAGTGCAAATGATGAATATGGATGCAGTCCAATCAGGCAGCACTTGGATGCCGTCGAATTACCTTAATCTCAAATCTTTGTTTTGGTTTTACTAGCAAATAGGACACCACTCATCAACACACACAAAATCACTACAACCCTAATCAATAAAGTTAAAACTATCTACCAAAGCCACCATGATAAATTGACATGACATTATTCTCGTCATCAAACATCAAATGGATGGCTGCAATGAGGATAATTCAACGGTTGCAAATCACCAACTAATCAAAAGGAATCCCAATCGTGCAATGACAATAAAAATCACCTGTCAATGATCCTCCCAGTGAAGATAAGGGGCAAATATCTGTAATAATTTGCAATTCCAAATTGTTCACCAAGGCATTGTATTTTGTTTGAGTCCATAAGAATCAATGCCTTCCATAACTAACAGATCAACCTTAATTCTTCATCTAATGTTCTGTATAAACCATGATCTAGAAGCAGTAGAAAATTTAACCACAACAAAAACAAATGAAATAATCAGCTGCATATATTATAAACACAACTATATATGGTAAAAAGCAATGCAGATATCTACCCACCTAAGATGAAGTCCTGGGGCCCACTCGAAGAAACTAATATATTCCCAGGATGTGGATCCCCATGAACAAAACCATGAATGAATATCGTACTAGCAAACACTTTAGACAATGTTTGTGCAATCTATAAAACATTTTGAGGTATAACATTATTAGTAAACAAAAGAAATTTGTTTAGTTCTGCACTGATAAATTTTAAGAATACAACTGATTAGGGGATGTTTCCTTCTAATTCAAAGAAGTGCTTTTGTGAAACGTATAACTTATAACTTCTTCCATAAAGTATTTGTAATGTGTTTTTTTAATGAAGTTCTAAATTAGAACTTGTTAGTGATAAAACAGAGTAACTTAGGAATTGATGGTCCCAGTGAGATCTGGATAGGGAAAAATCGAAGACCCAGATGGATGAATTGACGAAAAAAGATGGGCACTAAGACTCGACCCAATAAGCTAGAGTCTAGGGGCATGCTTGTAGGCACAGTATAAGGAATTTGACAAAAGAGGCTAAAACCTAGGAACAAGGAAAAAGCAGCCCAGGATGGGATGTCCCAACCCACACCATTGACTATCCACATGGCCCAAGATGATAGGAATGAATGATGGCCTTGCACATGCGAAGCCAGGTCTAGCTGCGTGTCTAGGACAAGTCGCCGAGAAGTGCGAATGCAGGAGGAGGTGTCGTAAGGCAAATGGTGTGTGTGTGTGCCGTCTGGTTGTGGATGAAAAGGTGGTTTAGGAATTACCTCTGTGCTGCTAGGGGGATATGGCATTGTCACACCACCCACGCCTCTCTCACTAGCCACTAAATGCCCCATGCTTGGATCACTCCTCTACTAGGAGCTCGCCAAGAAAACTATTTATCATGGCCAAATTAGGGTCTCTATCGTAGTAGAGAAGTAAACCGCTGGCGAAGAATCCCCTAGTACAAAAAGGGTGAGAGGAAGCCATGAGTGGGGAGGCACTAGTAAGGGGAACACCCAAGCATGCCACCCGAAGGAGTTATAGATAGAGAAGGAGAGAAAGAGAGTGCAAAAGAGAGTGCTCCAACCAAGGACCCAAAGAGGAAAACAAGGGAGGATTCTTTTCGTTTTGACCATCTAACTCCATCTAGCCTCCACAAAATACCGCCCGTAACAACCCACGAGAACTTCTCCCAAAGCAAGCTGCCCAATCAGTACTAACAATTGGTCAAGAGTGTTAGTCGGCTAGTGGATCAATCCACTAAGAGAATGTTGAAATCCTCTCGAACAACCCACTTGCCGCAATGCCAATCCCAAACATATGGCCAAAGGGGCATAAGGCAAAAAGTCAGACACTTCCAACCCCCCAACTCAAGGATCATATGGTCCAAATATGCCTCAACCTCCGTACTCAATGCTTAAGGTCTAGTAAATTTCCCATCCTATGATTCTACTTTTTTAATGATTATATTTACTTCATCTATTATTTGAAGTATTATACTAACTTGAGTGTCGCAGGGGTCTCTCGAGAAAATCCTCTCGGTGTCCCTTTCACCCATAGTATCTATTTGTAGTATGCAGGAAAGTTCTAGCCTTTCAAACATGCTCATATATAGGTCGTTAATGGATTTGGTCGAATTGTTTTTCCATTTACACATCAAATATAACCTCAATTAACATTTGCTAAATTTTTTGGATAAAGGTCCAATTTGTATCTTGCTTCCAAAAGTTGTTTCAAATGCTAAACCAAATAGTAAGATTTCAACATTTTGAAGGGTGTGCAGTTGTCTGACATTATATGGACAAGTTATAACATATGTTGATTTCAAAACTAAACCGATTTGTCCACTTGGTAGCATCAAACACTCTAGAACTTCACTGCTTGCTGACAGATTCCTTCTACTTCCCCACATAAGTCAACTGTAACATAAGTATCACATATCTTTGTGTTCATAAGATAAACCTTGTCTAGATTCAAATGGAATCAGCAGTTTGACTATGTATAAAAAGTGGTTTCAAAAGGTAAAAATAGTGCTAAAATTAACATGACATCAACTAAAATGATGTCGGGAATCAGTATGGGGGCCACTGCATGAAATGCCTAAAGCTCATGAAAGAATAGATAGAAGAACAAACCTTAATTGGATCTATTCCAGCTTTCATTAAAAATTCCAGATCATCTACCTAAAGTCTAAGAAATTTCCTGTCAAAGGCACATTGATTTTGATGTATCACATTAAGTGCACAATTGATAAGAAAGAATCACATGTTATACTTGTTTATACACTAGAGGGGATAAAAGAGTAAAAAATGTCAGGTAAGTTTCACAGAAGATCAAAATCTATACTATATCAGCAGTGCGACAAGACAATCATTACAAATATACTTCAGTTTCTAACGCAACACCGCTACCCATTGTTGTGTAGTTACAGTTCTAAAAATTCTTTTTGACAAATAAGATTGTTCTCACTACAAACTAAAGATTTTGTCGCACAAATTGGCTTCCATAAATCCCAAAAGACATGTTGCAGCTTACAATGGTCAACCAAGAAATTTGAAATTGAACACTCATCCAACACGCTTACTTCATAATGAAGATCTTTTATTGGTGGGACCAAGTATTTCATTGCTACTGTCAGTGTATCTAGTACAGGACTTCTAAATTGCATGTCAATGTTTCCTTCTATATCAAGTAGTAGGTACAAATGGTTAGTAGGTTCGCAAGTCATTTCGCATGATACATCTCTTGGTACAACAAACTACTAACCTTCATGGAAGGGCATCTTCGGCATTTCATAATGAATTGTTCAATATAATTAACCTAACACAACGATCAATGTAGCCTTGTTGGGTCCTTTACACCACAGGTCAAATACAACTAATTAAAGGGGTTGGAGCGTCCATATGAATAAGAACAACTCCAAAGTGCCCCGGCCAATGAAAGCTTGATTGGCTAGGGCAACGTGCTGTTTTTAAACAATCGATTCAAGTTGGTCAGCTAAGAAGTGCCAATAGATTGAGGCCAAGGAGAGCCAACAAGACGCATCAACATCACCCAAAGGTCACAGTTAAAGTTGTTTACCTAACCCACATCTTACTTGTTCGACGCGCAAGCATAACCCCGCTATCATCAAAAAAGACTGTTTGTGTTGTAGTGGAGGGTACATCTCACTGGTGCACAATAAAGATCGCATAACGGTTATAGCTACCCATCTAAGCCCTAGATCCCATGCTGATCCTGTAAGGATGATTTGATATGTAGACCCAACATTCATATAAAGGCAAGACATCCAAGCATAAGAAAGGCACTAATTTCTGAAGTCTTGGAGGGCATTTTACTAATAAAGCTACAGTGCATGTAACATATTTGGGTTCAAAGCCCGACATGCTCTACGTTTGGAGGATTTGTGAATCCCCCTTCTCCCTAAGTGAAGATCAACAAGCATAGGTTACTAATTTCTCCATCTTAAGAAGGACGTTATGTCCAACTTGAGTGGTCTACTTATCTCGAACAACTTCTTCTCACGGCCACACCGAGAATACCTTGGTACAAAAATAGAAATGAACTTAGCATCCTACTTACTCACCTCTTGACCAAGCTACACACACAGCTTGGCCCCTTCATTTGCCCATCTAAGCAATTTCACATTTTGGGCCTATTGAGTTGATAATCGATCATTCCACTTTTTTCAACTTGAACATATACTAAGTTAGGCATTGGAGGGATTTCAGTACGAGAAATACCTGGTCTCCCTCACTTTTTGTTTGTGGGATGTAGGACCCAGGTTATAGGTTACTCTTGGGTCTTCTACCACCCAAATCGAACCTCAATTCAAGTCTATCAAGCCCAAAAAACAATGTGATTCACTTGAGAGATCTGTTTGAAAAATGTCATGTTTCATTAATATATTACACTACTTTTGAACATTCACATCAAACAAATTAGAAACCATAGCAAAGTCATAGGAAAAATGAGACCTAAGTTTCTTGCTGTGTCTATATACCAAAATATAAGAGAAATATATATCACATATAAATATCCTCTGAACGTTGAAATAATTTCTATATACTCTGCCTATATTCTAGAACACATATAAACATCTATATAGTCTGCCTTTTTTCATATCTACCCTTCTTCTATATTTGGAACCTTACATGACAAAATCATTTAAGCATAAAAAAATCAATAAAATAAAATTGACAAGCATGTTAAGAGGAAAAAAAAGGTAGAAAAATCACTAGAACAGTAGTAATGAGCATGTTAAGTTGTGAAAAGGTTGATGTACTTCTTGGCGAGCCTTTCAATGATGTAAAGCATGACAAACATAACATGTCTTAAAATGGAGCATGATAAAAATCAGTTATCAGAACTATGTTTTGATATCAAGGATGAAATCATAATTAGAATAATGTAGAGTATCTTGTCATACGATAAAAAAATTCTTCCCTTATGACAACATGTGGAAGTGAATCACTTGGAGTGGAGGTGACATGAGCTTCTTGCATACTTCCAACAATAAAAATTTGTCATAGAAAGTGATAATGTCTAAACTTTCATTGTATGAAGGAATCCTTAAAACTCACAACACTTTTATCATAAAAATACAAGGTTAAAATAGTTAACAATTTCCTATTCAATTCTAACTATATAATCACATCAAATGAGTATGCTTACATCAAGAACAATTACCGAACAATAAAGTCCTAAGACCATTAGTGTGGGGTTAGCTATTAAAACCCTCTACCACCAAACAACTCAGTTTCAACATCCTCTCAAAATATAAGCACTTTAAGTTCTTTCTTATTATCACACACCAAGTTTTTGTATGTCAACCATTTTTCTTATTAACTAGAACCTAACCATTCAATTTTACTCAAATGTGCATCAAGTCTACATTTTTGGCATCAAACTATTTCAAACACAATTCCCCATTCCTTGTTTTTAATATATAAGTGCTACTCCTAAATTGTTACTGTTGTTCAGTTTTCATTCTATGTTTATAGGTAGACCACTTATCTTAATTTCATCAATTCAGTTGCAGTTTTTAATTGTCCAACATACAAATCCAAAAAGCATAGCAAGGTTAATGCGGTTGTATATAATTTTTTATTTTAATTTAGAGATATTTTATAATCACATAGCATTCCAAATGTATTCATGAATTATAAATCTAATGTAACAAAGGTAACCTTTTCTAGAATCTGTTGATCTTCAATTTTGAATTGTTTATTATTTTGACAAGGACTGCCACATTTATATTAACTTTTTCTAAAATTTGTTGATAATCAATTTTCACATGTACTCTATTTTACTTGCTTATCTTGAACCTTTTAAAATCTTAAAGTGTCTCCATTATTTTGACCTTGATTCTACTATCCTAATTAACAAGGACATGAACAAAGGACACATACAATGCAACAAGGACAAAGTTGGGCATTATTTTTCTACAAAAATGGCAAAATGTTGATAACACGTTATTAAAATTAATAATTTTTACTTTATAATCTAAGAGATGGGAATATAATTCAATAAAATAACACCATTTTATACTAAATTAATAATAAGTTTATATACACATAAATAAAAATACATAGACTATAACATATCAAAGTAACTACTCACAATCTAAGATAAAGTCAATCATGGAATTAGGGAAACCATTTCATTCTTATCACAGTAAAATTTCAGTTTCACCCACTTTTTCCTTTCACATAGCCAAAATAGATTTATTATAAACAAAAGCTCCTTTGCAAAATTTATTTATATCAACTATGAATAGCCTTTCATCATGCTACTGAATATTAAACATTGTGTACAAATATGAATAGCCTTTCATCATGCTACTAAATATTAAACATTGTGTACTATGTCAACCAACAAACCAAATAGATCACTATCAAAGATAAAGAATAACAATAAAATAAAAGCATGCCACTTTCAAGTTTCAATCATCAATGGAATCAATCTTCTATCCTATATCTATTATACACAAAGGGGACGATCTAGTAACTTTGGTCTGACCTAAAAAATACATATGAAATGTGAAGTCATAAATAAAAGAATGTGTAAGTCTCGTATAAACTTAAACATGGCTCAATGTACAGGACTCTTACATTGTGGGGAAAAAAGAGTTAAAATGTACTAGTCTTACCATTGCATTGCAAATGAGTTACTTCCAGACAACAATAGCAGACTGTTCACAACAAAAAAAAAAATTAGAAAAAGCTTATGTTTTTATTAGGAAGCATTCGGGTAAGTTGGTGGGTTTCGATTACGTCAGAGGGTGCTGATTTTGGTAGTTGGATAACGTCGTCGGGTGTTTTTTATCTGCTTTTATAACTTGTTTCATGTGCTCAGGGGATGTCCTAGCCTCTATGTTCTACATCCAAGTTGGTAAAACACTTGGTGTTGGCACAATATAAGGAACTTGACAAAAGAGGCCAAGGCCCAGGAACAAGGAGAAAGTGGCCCAGGATGGGATGTCCCAACCCACACCATTGACTATCCACATGGCCCAAGATGAAAGGAATGAATGACGGCCTTGCAAACGAGAAGCCAGGTCTAGCTGCGTGTCTAGGACAAGTCACCCGAGAAGTGCGGATGCTGGAGGAGGTGTTGTAAGGCGAATGGTGGGTGTGTGTGCCGTCAGATCGTGGATGGCAAGGTGGTGTTGAATTACCTCTGTGCTGCTAGGGGGATATGGCGTTGTCACACCACCCATGCCTCTCTTACCAGCCACTGAATGCCTCATTGTTGGATCACTCCTCTAATGGGAGCTCACCACGCAAACTATTTAGCATGGCCAAATTAGGGTCCCTGTTGTAGCAGGGAAGTAAACTATTGGCGAAGAATCCTCTTGTACAAAAAGGGTGAGAGGAAGCCATGAATGGGGAGGCACTAGTAAAGGGCGCACCCGGGCATGCCACCTGAAGGAGTTACTGATAGAGAAGAAGAGAGAGTGCAAGAGAGAGTGCTCCAACCAAGGATCCAAAGAGGAGAAGAATGGAGGATTCTTTTTGTTTTGACCATCTAACTCCATCTAGCCTCCACAAAATACTGCCTGTATTATCCTCATGAGTACTTCTCCCTAAGCAAGCCGCCCAATCAATACTAACAATTGGTCCCGAGTACTAGTCGGCTAGTGGATTGATCCATTGAGAGAACTTTTTTTTTTTTTGGTAAGTAAGTGATTTGGATTTATGGGAGAAAAATTTACAAGTAATGATTTATCACCAAGTGTTTTTCCGACTTGGGGATAAACCAAAAAAACTAGGGCATGCCCCGTGCATTTAGATACAACCTATGAAACCAACTGAAGGACAAAATTGCTGGTAATCATACAACACAAGAGAATTACTCAAAAGCAATTCCTAGACATATTAAACTTCCATTCCCAGGCAAAATCCAAAAGGCCAGCCATAGGAAATAGCCAGCAAGCAGCCTTCTTCGGATCCATTGAGAGAACGTCGAGATCCTCTCGAACAACCCATCTGCCGCAATGCCAATCCAAGACATATGGCCAAAGGGGCATAAGGCAAAAGGTCAGACACTCCCAACCCCCCAACTCAAGGATCACATGGTTCAAATAGGCCTCAACCTCCATACTCAATGCTTGAGGTCTAGTAAATTTCCCATCCTATGATACTTCTTTTTTAATGATTATATTTACTTCATCTATTATTTGAAGTATTATACTAACTTGAGTGTTGCAGGGGTCCCTCGAGAGAATCCTCCTGGTGTCCCTTTCACCTCTTGTCTCTATTTGTAGTATGTAGGAAAGTTCAAGCCTTTGAAACATGCTCGTATATAGGTCATTAATGGATTTGGTCGAATTGTTTTTCCAGTTACACATAAGATATAACCTCAATCAACATTTGCTAAATTTTTTGGATAAAGGTCCAATTTGTATCTTGCTTCCAAAAGTTGTTTCAAACGATAAACCAAATAGTAAGACTTCAAAATTTTGAAGGGTGTGCTATGTTCACAGTTAATCGACATTATATGGACAAGTTATAGCACGTCGATTTCAAAACTAAACCGATTTGTCCACTTGCTAGCATCAAACACCCTAAAACTTCACTGCTTGCTCACAGATTCCTTCCACTTCCCCACATAAGTTAATTGTAACATAAGGATCACATATCTTTGTGTTCATAAGATAAACCTTGTCTAGATTCAAATGGAATCAGCAGTTTGAATATGTATAAAAAGTGGCTTCAAAAGGCAAAAATAGTGCTAAAATTAACATGACATAAACTAAAATGATGTCGGGAATCGGTATGGGGGCCACTGCATGAAATGCCTAAAGCTTATGAAAGAAAAGATAGAAGAACAAACCTTAATTGGATCTACTCCTGCTTTCATTAAAAATTCCAGATCATCTACCTAAAATCTAAGAAATTTCCTGTCAATGGCACATTGATTTTGATGTATCACATTAAGTGCACAATTTATAAGAAAGAATCACATGTTATACTTGTTTATACATTAGAGGGGACGAAAGAGTAAAAAATGTTAGGTAAGTTTCATAGAAGATCAAAAACTATACTATATCAACAGTGCGACAAGATAGTCATTACAAATATACTTCAGCTTTTAACGCAACACCACCGCCCTTCTTAGTGTAATTACAATTCTAAAAGTTCTTTTTGATAAATAAGATTGTTCTCACTACAAACTAAAGATTTTATCACACAAATTGGCTTCGATAAATCCCAAAAGACTTGTTGCAGCTTACAGTGGTCAATAAAGAAATTTGAAATTGAACACTCATCCAACACACTTCTTAATGAAGTTCATTTATTGGTGGGACTATGTAATTAATTACTGTTGTCAGTGTATCAAGTATGAGACTTCTAAATTGCGTGTCAATGTTTCTTTCTATATCAAGTAGTAGGTACAAATGATTTGTAGGTTCGCAAGTCATTTCGCATGATACAACAACTCTTGGTACAGCAAACTACTAACCTTAATGGAAGGGCATCATTGGCATTTCATAGTGAATTGCTTGATTGGCTAGGGTAACGTGCTCTTTTTAAACAATTGATCCAAGTTGGTCAACTAAGAAGTGCTAACAGACTGAGGCCAAGGAGAGCCAACAAGACCCATCAATATCACCCAAAGGTCACAGTTAAATTGTTTACTTAACTCACAACTTACTTGCTCGACACGCAAGCATAAGCCCGCTATCGTTGAAAAAGATAGTTTGTGTTGTAGTGGATGATACATCTCATTGGTGCGCGATAAAGATCACATAACGGTTATAGCTACCCATCTAAGCCCTAGACTCCATGCTGATCCTGTAAGGATGATTTGATATGTGGACCCAACATTCCTATAAATGCAAGTCATTCATGCACAAGAAATGCTCTAATTTTTAAAGTGTTGGAGAGCATTTTACCAATAAAGTTACAGTGCTGGTAACATATTTGGGTTCAAAGCCCTACATGTACTACATTTGGAGGGTTTGCGAATCCTCCTTCTCCCTAAGCGAAGATCAACAAGCACAGGTTACTAATTTCTCCATCTTAAGAAGGACGTTATGTCCAACTTGAGCGGTCTACTTATCCCGAACTACTTCTTTTCAAGGCCACACTGAGCATGCCTTGGTACAAAAATAGAAATGAACTTAGCATCCTATTTACTCACCTCTTGACCAAGCTATACACACAACTGGCCCCTTCATTTGCCCATCTAAGCAATCTCACATTTTGGGCCTAAAGAGTTGAAAATCGATCTTCCCACTTTTTTCAATTTGAACATATACTAAGTTAGGCATTGGAGGGATTTCAGTACGGGAAATACCTAGGCTCCCTCACCTTTTGTCTATGGGATGTAGGACTCGGGTTGCAAGTTACTCGAGTCAAACCCTTCTTTGGGTCTTCTACCACCCGAATTGAACCTCGATTCAAGTCTATCAAGCCCAAAAAACAATGTGATTCACTTGAGAGATCAGTTCAACAAATTTTGCACTTTATAAATGCATTACACTACTTCTGAACGTTCATATAAAACAAATTAGAAACCATAGCAAAGTCATAGGAAAAATCAGAACTAAAGTTTCTTACTATGTCTATATACCAATATGTAAGAGAAATATATATAACAATCTTTATGTATCACTAAGCTATATAAATATGATTTTGTCTCTCTACTCAATTTAGTACAACATCCTCTGAACATTGAAATAATTTCTATATGCTCTGCCTATATTCTAGAACACATATAAACATCTATATAGTCTACCTTTTTTTTCATATCTACCATTATTCAATTTTTTGAACCTTGCATGACAAAATCACTAAAGCATAAAAAAATCAATAGAACAAAATTGACGAGCATGTCAAGAGGTAAAAAATGTGAAAAAATTACGAGAACAGTAGTAATGAGCATGTTAAGTGGTGAAAATTTTGATGTTGTTTTTGGCAAGCCTTTCAATGATGTAAAGCATGACAAACATAACATGTCTTAAATAGGGCATGATAAAAATTAGTTATCTAAACTATGTTTTGAGATCAAGGATGGAACCATAATTAGAATAGTCTAGAGCATCTTGTCATATGATAAAAAAATTCTTCCCTTATGACTAACATGTGGAAGTGAGTGACATGGAGCGGAGGTGACACGAGCTTCTCGTACACTTCCTGTAATATGCCGAATTTTTATCCTATTTAATTTAGATTATTTATTATTATTTTAGATAATTTAGATGTGATAAAAATTAATTAAATATTATAAAATTTTAAAGGAATTTGGACTTGTTGGGCCAGCACCCGAGGTGTGCCAGTTTGGTCGCCCGAGTATCTATTTGGGTCTCAAAATAATAGAAAAAGGAATATATAATAATAATAATAATAATAATAATAATAATAATAATAATAATAATAATAATAATAATAATAATAATAATAATAATAATAATAACACTAGAAAGCAGAAGGGAGAAACGAGGAGAAGAGGGGATCCCGGAGAAGGAGAAATCAGGAAGGAGGGTTAGGGTTTGGGCGTTGTTGAGTGGCGCGGTGGAGGAGAAGGGAGAAAGAGGGAAGAGGAGGTGGTGCCGGCGGGTGTGTGCCGGCGGTCGATGGCTGCTAGAGGGTTGAGCGGCGGCGCACGGAGAGAGAGAGAGAGCTGGAGAGAGAAATCGTGCAAAGGATAAGAGGAGGAAATGGAGGATTTCGAGTTCGATTTCGACTTTGAGTTAATTGAAAAAGTTGTAGATCGGGTCGAGACAAGTGCACTCATACCTTTTTTTTTCATTCTTTTTGAATTTTGTTCGATCCCGTTCTAGTATTATTGTCCTGATATCCGACCCATACATGTATTTGTGATACCCATGACTTAAGCATGCATATACATGAATTTCATGTTCAATTTCGTAGATTTTGACCGGTTTTTGCACCGGAACCCGAACCTTGTGCCCAGACGATTTCACCTTCTAATTTTTGGGACTTTTATATAAATTTGCTCTAGAATATCATTCATCATATCTTATATTTGTTAATTTATTGATTGAATATCCGATTCGGCAGTTTTATGTAAAATTTTATTCACCAGAACCCTAACCTGCGCCCAGACTTTGTTTAAGCATTTATTTTGAGTTTTATACATAATTTAGTTTGAGATTATATTTACCCATGTCTTGAATTTGGTTAATTACCAATTGAATGTCTAATTTTTTGAAATTCGTCCGATTATGCACAAACGGGTATAGTTCACCACGCGGGTACTGTTCACCTGAGCCTTTTTTGTAAATTTTGCGTAATTTTTACATTGTTTAATTGTTAATTAAGTTACGTATATATATTTATATGTATTTAATTGTATAATCCAGAAAATATGTTTATTAACCAATTGTGAAGGGTTAATTGTTTGAAAGCCTTAAAGTCATGTTTGTACCACGGTAGTGAAAATTTCTATTCTTCCTTATACTTTATAATATACATGCATATAAATTAAGTCATGTGAAAACTTAATACAAAGGAAAGACGAAAATTATAAAAGTATACGAAGGGAATGCTATAATTTGTTTTGTGTGATTCGTCCTTCCGGGATGAGAATTATGTGAAAGAAGTTTGGTAGTCTTTTCCACAAAAAATAAGAAATCATAAAATTAGGACCATGGATTTATATTTTGGAGGGTAATATCCCTTGGCATGCCATTGGTATTATAGTAAAAAACTCAAGAATTATCTTGGCCGTGTATTATAACGGGTGATATTTCTTGACATGTTTTAGGATATTACTGTGAAAATATGATGACTACCTCTGGGCTCTAGGGGACATGGGTCATATGTGATGAGCCCCATTTACAGAGATTATATATAAATGGCCCACATCTGGGTCTTGAATAGGAGCTTACAATTTTAGGATGTGTAGAAACAAATATATTCATTTCCTCGTTCTCCCGCACCTTTAACTAGTAAGGCTTACTGATCTTAATCAATAAAGATGAGTAATTATATATAATTTACATTTCAAAGAGAAGAATAATAAAATATGAGAAGTCATCTGTATTCCGAAAGTATATTCGATCATGTTTTATATTTATGCATCCTCATTGTACTCATATATCTTTCTTTTGCTTTATTTTGCATATATTGTTATTGTCTTTGATTATATTACACTTGTTAAGTATTTGGCTCACCCTTACTGCCTTTTCTTACTTCCAGATTAGCACAAACTTATTATACCTGATGGGATAGAGTGGAGACTAGAAGTTTACTAGGCACGAGACTCGGAGGATCACATGAACATTTATATTTTGTAATTTTGTATCCGTTGTGAAAAATTATATGTATTTATATTTTCAATTAGGCTTATTAATATATATTGTATATATGGCTAATGATCAGATAGTTCAATTTTTGATGTATTTGGATGTATATATACTTTTACAGGTTATTGTGGTCTATAATACGTACCTTGTAGCATCTCTCTTTAACTGATATTGTATTTATATATACAGCGTTGGAGCCACGAATAATATGTGGTAAATTGGATCCTGTATGGTTTTGTGTGCGGTTGTTGTATGTTGTTGGATGTTAGAGTTATTTGGATGTATTTTGTGTATTATATAGGAGATTGTATAGGTTTTTGTATCAGCTTAACGGTCATATTACAGATGAAACTCTAACGAATGTTTTCTAGAAAATATGGTCCGTCACAGTTGATATCAAAGAAAAAAATACCTTAGGTTTGATTTGAATCTCATATGAAAATTTAGGTTAAATTAAAATTAATTGAATAAGTAGATGAAGGTGTAGGATGATTAAGTTAGATCCGGTAGTCCTAGTTATCCTAGTCCAGTAACTTAAGCTAGCACTAAATTAGGATCGGTAGTTCGGTTTGTTTGTCTAGTTTAAATTATCCTAAAATTGTCCTAAGAGCAAGCTAACCGGAGTTATCCCTATTTCAGAAAGAGTGTTAGCATTAACTTCTAGATGAAGTGCTTCTTGTGGTGGCCGACCGCGAGGTCGAGAGGACGATTTGTAGGGTGACACCTTGAGTCTTAGATTTGATCGATGCCTAGCTAGTTTTTGAGTGCATCAATATTGATTCGAGACCTAGGTTAATTGATTTCGATTCAAGATTTAGGCTTGATCGACTCTGGGTTGAGGTCCTAAGACTAGTAATTTGCTAAGAAGAAATGCTTGAATAATATATTAAGTATAGTGGGTAAGTTGGGATTGATGGCTCGAGGTTCATATAACTTAGTGTCAATTATGGTAAAGCAAATTCAAGGATGTCTATTTATAATCAATTTAATAATGATTAAGTGTCTGGACTTTTGGGTAGCTCGGAGCCTATAGTGATGGGATATGAATCCTAATAATTGAATGATGTTGCAGTCATCCAATGTTTGGAGGAGGATGGGGTCATGTTGCCTCACATAAGATAAAAGGTGAAATCGACCTTAGGTGATTGACGTGAAAAGAGTCATTACTTTGATGGGATTTTTGGGAGTATATTTCAATTGTGGACAATTTGGCCGCATGGTTGGGGATTGTCCTTACTCCACCAGTCGGACAGTGAAGAAGCCCAATGCCTTGGATCGAGGTTTCTCAGTAATGGACAAGTGCAGGAGTGTTGCTACCATGGCAGAAGACGAAATTCCCGAATCTTGACATTTTAAGTAATGTGTTGTTTGGGATTCTTAACTTATATTTCTATTTGTACTTCCTAAGCTTATTCGTTTATTTGAGGATCATAGGCTTGTGCTAATTGTATCGAGATCTGTGACATTTTCTTGAGACCGTAGATGTGGTTGGTTGGGATGAACTGATGGCCTTGCGATGTTAAGGCTTGATATGATATTGATGATGATTCTTAAAGCAAATGATTAGCCCAAATTATCTTCTGATCGTTAAATGGAGGTTGCTGTAGATGTTGTGCTAGGATTGGCACCAATTTTGGGGATCTTGTATAGAACTGATGAAGCATCAGCTAAGTGTCTTGCCGTGAGGTGCTTCAGTACTTTTGGAATGAACAAGATGAATTGACAAGGTTATTTGGGGGCAACTGAAGACTTGGTTGCTCAGGAGACGAGTGGTTTGATAAGCCGGCATTGGGGAAATAAATAGATGGTTTGTTTGATATATTATTGCAAAGGCTTGATATTTCCTAAGGATGATTTGAATCTGTAGTGTTGTCAATTGTGGGTAATTGAGAATTGTGCCTACGGTAGCTTTTGAAATTAAGATATAGCCATTATGAATTTCGATAATGCCATTTGGGTTTTGTGGGTTCACTGGCATTTTCATGGGATTTATGAATTGAACCTTCCAGTCATAATTAGGTCAATTTTATGATGGCCTCATTGATGAATTCATAGAATCACTAGGATGTATGAACCCTATTTGAGGATCGTATCATAGATTGCTAAAGATGTTTAGCCATGTGCTCAATTATGAAAGGAATGTAAGTTTAATTAAAGAGAAGTGTTATGTTGGGTGTGTGGTTTCTCTGATAGTATGAATGTGATTCTTTAGAATTTGGAGCGATAGTCAATTTAGAAAAGATTAATTGATGTCTTGAAGGTGTGTAGCTTTCTTGGGTCTAGCTAGACCCAGAAGGGTGATCCGATAAGTATTTCTTGAGGATTGTAGTACCGTGAGGCATTTTGGCTTAGAAGCGATTGGTATTAGTTGGAATGGGACATGTGAGGGTAGTCTTCATGTGACGGACCGGCCATATTTCCCCTCCTACATGACCTCCATCAGAATCATACTTAACATCTTCGTCATAAGTTCTAAAGCAAATAAATTTGGAGAATAACAATTTGTTTTTCTTTTTACACACACTGGATCGCAATTGGCCGGACGTCCCCAACTTGTTCGGCTTTATCTTAGCCGGCCAAGAATTAGGGTCAGTTGACCAAAGTCGCATGAGATGTCACTAGGAACCAAAATGTTACAAACCATAGAATCATGCAGAAGCATACTAATATCCATTAAATTTCACAGCAGAATTGATTTACAAAATTTTCTAAAATAACCAGAGGAAAAATTACATCAAGATCGATCTTTAACCGCTATAGGCATGCAGATCAACCTTTCTATCCTAGCTAGTTCGTCCGGTCCTATTATTTCTTGTCAAGAATAAACGCATTATCGTCTGAAAATTAGGAAACAGAAAAGGAGTAAGCAGAAGTCCAACAAGGTACCTATATGTAAAAGTCATGCATAGTCATAAATAGAGCAGAAACAAATAAAATATATTGAAGGCATTTATGCATGCATATCATAAAACATGGCCAGAGTCAATTTCATAAAAACATGTGCTAAAGTCATTTTCACGTAAATCGGTTTCCAAAACACGTTTCTATTTTCAAACTAGTTTCCGTCAAAAATCGACTACATTTAAGGTCCGCAACTACTTGACCATCAGAAATAGCTACATTTTAGACCTACAATTACTCGGCCATCAAATAATGGCTATATTTAAGGTCTACACTACTTAACCATCATATCCCATATCATATCTCATCAATGTTATATTTAAGGTCCGTAATCTTGACCAACATATCAAATAACGGCTACATTTAGAGCTTACAGCTACTCGGCCATCAAATCTATTTTTATGAACCAAGAGCGTCTAAAATCTAAAAGCAATGCATTTCAAGTTCTCAATGCACAGAGGTCCGAAATTCTTAAACATGCAAAAGATCGCAGTTCTTTTTTGATGTATGTAACCAAAGTTCTTTAAAAGCACAATAGCCGGAGTTACTCAATAGTGCAAATAACCGGATATATTTTACATGCAAGTAGCCGAACTTCGTTTTAAACATACTCATGACCAGACTTGATGCAATTAGCGGCTACATTTAATAATGCAATTAACCAAAGTTCTTCACAGATGCAAAAACGGGACTTCTTCAAAGATGTATTTTTTTTTTTTGGTAAGTAAACTGTGTTAAGGGTAAGCTTTTTATAGTGACTGGCCCCACCGCACTCGCGGCCCCATAACCCAGAAATCCCTTGCGGGATTTTTTGGGAGGCACAGTACCACTTATGCTTCTGCGGGGAATCGAACCCGAGTGGGGGAGGCGCACTTCCGTGCGTTTAACCACTCTGCCAACGCCCGCGTCGGCCCTTCTTCAAAGATGCAATTAACCGGACTCATGCAAATCACCAAATAACCAGACTTCTTAAAACAAACAAAAGCTGAAGATCTTCAATCATGCAATTGCAAATGCCGGACAGCTTTAGTCATGCAATTACCGAACTTCTTTTAGACATGCAACTAACCGGACATCTTAAAACATGCAATTGACTGAAGTTCTTCCTTAAGGCAAATGGTCGAAGTTCTTTAACGATACATTCATAAACAGTAACAGCATGCAAAAGTTAATTACCCACGTAGGATACATAACAGAGAGAGCGTGAAAGCAATATTTCTTAACAGATTTTAAACATAAATTCATAAAAAACGTAAGGTATACTTACCTGATTTGTGAACTTCCTTACCCAAGTCTGACCTAGAATTCTTTCATACCTTTTTTTCATCTTTGACTCCCCCCGCTTCTTCAACTTGCTTCCAAACCCCCGCATCCAATATTTATAGACAATAGGGGTATGTGAGAGTAGGTAGGGCAGGTCACCTACTACAAATATTTTATTCATATCCCCTTTTCTAGAGAATTTTAGCAGATGGGAGCAGGTAGGAGTAGTTCACCTACTCAGAATTGATCACTTTGGCTTTCAGCCATAACTGGTCAATGATTTATTCCTTACTCTCAGTCAACTCCGGTCAACTTTTTTGACCGGTCAATATTTCATTTTACCATCTTTCTTCTCTGATTGTCTTATTGACAATTTACACCAGAAATCTCATCAATAATCTCCGAAAGCGTTATTATCCATCTACTCCAATCATTCTCTCCAGAATTCCTCTCCGAAAAAAGCCTCTGAGAATTCACTTTTTTTTTTGTAAGTAAGATGAGATTAAAATAAACAAAATTTACAGAACGAAATTCTAGCTCCAAGTGTTTTGTCGACTTAAAAGCAGAACAACAAGTTAGGGCATACCCCGAGCACAACCATGAACCAATTCATGAAAACGAACAAAACACACCATAGCAAGACACATCTAGATGAGTAACATCTAAACCGTCACAGATCTCTTTTCTTGAAAGAACTCGTCTTGTCAATCAGAAATCCGCAGCCAAGAAGAATGGAAAATCAGAATCAAACAGCAAAAATAGTGTAATTGCCATCAGCATGGTTACGGCCAAGTCGACATCCTGCATAGTCCACGAACGAGAGAAAGAGGAGCTGCAATACCAGACAGCATTAGCAACACGTGACCACCAGCCATCATTGTGTAAACTGAATGGACCAGGTTCAATGGCACTTCAATCAGCTTCATAAGCAGACGATATCTTCATTAACCATCGCATAGAACCTATGGGAATGCCAGTCCCAGGTAGCATCTTTAACCTGTGGCCTGAATGGGCCACTCTAATAGCACAGTGGTCCGCAAGTTAGTAAACCAGAGTTTTTTTTTTTCCAAGTGTTTTCCAACTTGAAGAGAAGACCGTAGGAACAATGAAGGTCTTAAGCATCAATACAAATCTAGCCTAAATCTAGACCATACCATACTTGCAAAAACGAAGGGAGGAAAAACTCCCAAAGAAATTAAACAAATGGGGGGCAGTGCGGGTCCCAAATGCAATCAACCAAACAGTCACCCAGCAAACCAACTTTTCTTTTTTTTTTAATAGAATATCATAGACGCGATGCAAACCTCGAGCATCAAAACAAACCCAGACCGAATCTAGGGCAAAACAAACATGCCACATCGAATTCACTTCATATTCGGAAATCATCTCCGGAAACTTACCCAATTCGTCTCTGAAAATTTGACTCCAAAACTTACTCAGTTCTCTCTGAAAATCATCTCCAGAAACTCACCCAATTTGTCTCCAGAAACTGCCTTCGGATTTGCTCTCAATCCTTCGAAAATCGACTCTGAAAACTTACCCAATTCGTCTTCGAAAACTTACCTATTTCGTCTCCGGAAGCTTACTCAATTCTCTCCGGAAATTGTCTCCTGAAATTCACACAATTCGTCTTTGGAAACTGTCTCTGGATTTGCTCTCAATCCTTCAAAAATTGTATCTGGAAACCTACCCAATTTGTCTCCGAAAATTGTCTCCGAAAACTTACCTATTTTGTCTCCGAAAACTTACTCAATTCTCTCCGAAAATTGTCTCTGGAAACTCATCCAATTCGTCTCCGAAAACCTATTCCAGATTTGCTCTCAATTCTTCGGAAATTGTCTCTGAAAACTTACCCAATTCGTCTCCAAAAATCATATCCGGAAATTCACCCAATTCGTCTCTAGAAACCGTCTTCGAATTTTCTCTCAATCCTCTGGAAATCATTTCCGGATTTTACTAAATCATCTTCGGATTTTTCACAAAACTTATTCGGAAACTTACTTAGAATTATATCTAGAAATGGTCTCTGAATTTTGCTTAGTTGTCTCCAGTAGAAATCCCTTCTCATTATTTTCTTCAGCAGTACTCAGCCTCTCTTCACCGGTCAATCTTCCGTTGATCGGATTATTTTTCCCAATTCTCCAGCCTATCCGATCAAGAAGATGCTGGCCAGATTTCTTCTATAAGGCTTTTGCATTTGGAACTGGTGATTTTCCTCAAGATACAAACCGATAATTTCATCAATTTCGGTCAATTGCCCCCTTCCGATAAAATTTGCCATATCGGTAAAATCCATGCAAACCGGTAATTTGTCATTCTGGCAAAACTTATGCAAACCGGCCATTTCTTTCATTCTAATTCATACCGGGAATTTACATCATTCCGAGTATTTAAGCATTTTGGGCGTTTTTATCACAAGCATACTGGGCATTATCTTATCACACTTCCTACCGGTCATTTTTATTCACTGCATACCGGTCATTTTTATTATTCATATCGGGCTATTTGCATCATTCTAGCATTTTATATATACAATTTACCGGTAATTTTCCTTATACCGGCAATTTCCTTCTATATCGGTAAAATGCTCAAACTGGCAAAATGCATCCATCCTGTCAGTTTTGGCCATTCTGGGTAGAACGCGCATGCCGAAAAATTGCTCATATCGGTTATTTCATTATTCCGAGCAAAATCGCACCATGTACCATTCTACCTATTTTGCCATCTTACTCGGTCAACATATTGACCAGATAATTTGGCAACCAGGCATTGTCTCAAAGTAACATACTGGTCATTTTTATTCACGGCATACCGATTAAGAATTTCGGTAATTTTGTCATTTGCATACCGGCCAAGTATATCGGTCATTTAAGCATCCTGGTTATTTCCCCACACAAGCATTCCGGTAATTCTCGCAGGTCAGTCCTTTTTCCATCTTAGCCGGTCAACGTGTAGACCGATTATTTTGGCACCCGGCATTTCTTTTTCAAAACGCATATCGGGCATTTTCTCATTCATGTCGGGCCATACCGGTAATTTTTGTATACTGGTTATTTTGTCCATACCGGGAAAAATGCTTCCATACTGGCCAAAATTCAGATCAGCTAGTCAATGTTTTGACCTGGCATTTTTTCCATGCCAGTCAATTTGTCCATTTTTTTTACAAACCGGTCATTTTCCTCATAAGCATACCGGTCCTTCATTGATGTCGGGAATTTCATACCATTCCTGCCATTTTAGTGCAATCCATTCATGGCACAATTTTCAATCAACATTTTATGCCAATCAACTTGTCAATTTCGGTCAATGATTTCCTATCAGTCAACTATTTTATCCCGAGCAGATAATTTCTTGTCCGTGAGGACTTCTTAATATTTTTTCCATTAATTTATTAAACCAAATCTTGATTATACAACCTTAATTACTTTATTTGAAAACTGGGACATTACACTTCAAGGAATTAAGGATTAATCGTCGACCATATCATTTGGGTTGACCCCTGATCAGTCTAGTGAGTTATAGTAGAATATGATACTTTTGAGAAAAGGCTTGAGATTGTATTTTTTCTACATCCTACATAGTTAGTTGTCCTTGGGTTTAGTTAGTGAGAAGCCTATGATTAAAATTACTCCACTCACAGTCTGGAGTTAGCCGTTGAGACATTTACTTTGAGGATTGGTAGGTATTACTTTTAGAAATAACTATTGTCTAATTATCTTAAAGGGCTGAGAGGTCATCTCACAGGAAGAGATGGCCATAAGACAGTGGAAGTGGGTGCAATCTGCTTAAAGAAATGGTGAGTTTTGGTGTCCTTCAAAAAAGTGAATATTATTACCAATAATTGGATGTCAAGAATCTTCAAATTGGGTATGTCTTAGTGCATCGTAGGACTTATTGTAGGGTGAATCTTGAGTGGCTTCTAATATTTAAACAAAGGGGGTGCTCTACCTTTGATTTTAGGAGGGAGAGTTGCCTCCTATGTAGTAAGGTCATGAAATTATAAGATAAAAAGTTTTCATCGTTTCGGTTTCGAGGATGTTAAGGGCGGCAAGAATTAGGGGTACTATTTGGGTATTATGAAATTGGCAGACTAGGATGGCCCATTCATCGTGAATTTGGATGATACGACCGGAATGCATAGGTTGGCTCGTTGGTATGCCCAAAAAAATGATAAGTTTGGTGAGTATTTAAGTTCGAGATTTTTTGATAATTTTTTTAATTGCGTTGTCTAGGTTGATTGTAATCTAAAGATTTTGGGCTTTTCCTTAGTCGTGTCGATGTCCTTTGGATTTTTCTTAGTATATAGTTGCAAGAAAAACCTAGGTGTCTTATATGAATCAGTAGACATGAATTGTAAGATGATTTTTAGTATCCTAATAAATGGTTAATCAGTGTAGCGTAGTAGAAGCATGTGGACCACTAGCTCAAAAATTTTGAAATAGGGTTAAGGTTCTAAGTGCATAATCCTTCTCGAGGCATAGGCGTCATCGAGGTGAGAGCTTGTTGGTTCATTGGAGATTTTGTATTAAGTCGGAGGGGCAGTCAATAATTAGGCTTACATTTAAATTTGGGTAGATTATCGTAATGTCTCTCATGTACTGATAATTGAGGAAGTAGGCATATGATTAGGTTTAATAATTGTAAGAGATTAGGAATTGTCTTATAATAAGGTTTCAATCTCGATTTTAGATAAAAAGTATTAGATGTTAAGGATCAGAATGATTTGAATGATTAAGGTTCGTTAGAAATAATCGTCTATCTAAGAAAGTGATTTCAGAGTGCGGGGGCAAAATCTGGAATGACTATCCCCCCATTGTTAAATTTTGAGATTCATTAAATTTTGATAATGAAATTTTTATAAGTGGGGAAAAATATTATATCCCAAATTTTTATCCGATTTAATTGAGATTATTTATTATTATTTTGGGTAATTTGGGTGTGATAAAAATTAATTAAATATTATAAAAATTGGGGGGATATTTGAACTTATTGGGCAGGCACTAGAGGTGCACCCGTTAGGTCCCCCAAGTATCGATTTGTGTCTCAAAATAAAAGAAAATAATAATAAGAATAGAAAGTAGAAGAGAGAAATGAGGAGAAGGGGGGGATCAGGGAGTGACAGAAATCAGAAGAGAGGGTTAGGGTTTGGGAGTTGCTGAGCAACGCAGTGGAGGAGAAGAGCGAAGGAGGGAAGAGGAGGTAGTGCCGGTGGTGGACGACTGTTGGAGGGTCGAGCGGTGGGGCGCGGAGAGAGAGCTGGAGAGAGAAACTGCGCAAAGGATAAGAGGAGGAAATGGAGGTTTTTGGGTTCAATTTCGACGTCGAGCTAGTTACGAAAGTTGTAGATCGGGTCGAGACAAGTGCACACATACCCTTTTCTTCCATTCTTTTTGAATTTTGTTCGATTCTCTTCTAGTATTATTATCCCGATACTCGACCCATACATATATTTGTGATACCCATGACTCGAGCATGCATATACATGAATTTTATATTCAATTTAGTAGATTTTGACTGATTTTCGCACCGGAACCCTAACCTCCCGCCTGGATGATTTCACCTTCTAATTTTTGGGCTTTTATATAAATTTGTTCTAGAATATCATTCATCATATCTTATATATGTTAATTTATTAATTGGATATCCAATTCAGCAATTTTATGTGAAATTTCCTTTGCCGAAACCCTAACCTGCACCTAGACTTTATTTAAGCATTTATTTTGAGTTTTATATATAATTTAGCTTGAAATTATAATTACCCATGTCTTAAATTTGGTTATTTACTAATTGAATGTTTGATTTTTTGAGATTCGTCCAATTATGCATAAACGGGTACAGTTCACCACGCAGGTGCTGCTCATCCGAGCCTCTTTCATAAATTTTGCATAATTTTAGTGTTATTTAATTGTTAATTAAGTTGCATATATATCTGTATGTGTTTAATTGTATACTCTGAAAGATATGTTCGTTAACCAATTGTGAAGGGTTAATTGTTTGGAAGCCTTAAAGTCACATTTGTCCCATGGTGGTTAGTGTGACGGAACAGATTATTTTTTTTTTTTAACAAATTTTGTCAAAATATCGACCAACTAATGCCCAGCATAAAATAATATGATATTTCTACAAAAAAATTGTGCAGAGTTTCTACTAAAATTGGACAAAAGCCGCTACAAACAACCTAAAATTTATACAACTTGAACGAGCAAGCAAAGAAAAGACCTCAACAAATAATCACAACATAACACAGGACCATTCAGACGCCATATAAATACAACCATGGTTCTAAGTCAACATCCCTGTCCACTACATCAAATTTTATATAAGAGATACCGTCTAGGACCTGTACAAATCTAAAAAGTAGATAGCGGAAGCAGAACTATTTAAACATGGGCAAGTATATTAATTATCCTAACAAAAATATATAACAGGCTATAACTATTTATATATAATGTCTATCCACCAAATTAGATAATTACATTCAAAGCAAACTTCCCAAAATCTTCTAAAGATTCTAAGGCTCCAAAAATCTTCCTTGCTAAGCCTTGTCTACTCTTGTTCGTCTAGGATTAGTTTTACAGTCTCATCTGAAGGAAAAAAAATAACAGAGTGAGACGAAACCCAATAAGGTACCATAAAACATGCGAGTGTAATTACTTCCATATAAAACATAAATACAGTATAGCATAAGTTATGGCAAATATTGAGAGACATAATGCATATGGAAATGTTAGCAATGCATAAACCAATATAACCAGTGCCGAGATTTATAAATTAATTTCAACTCCTTTTGTTCGTCAAAACTTAACTTTACTCTTCAAAGGGACCCAAACTAGTAGACCCTATTAGCCGAGGGAGTGAGTAATTGAGGATAGATTGTATTCACTCTACACAATCCAAAGCCAAATTCCAAATGATCTTATTTGTCCAAATTTCAAAGTCCAAAATATCTATCCTCCCAATTTAATGCCCTGACAAGCAGTGGACCACGTATTATTCTATGGACGGAATTATCTTCGATTACCATCGTAACGTTCTAAGGTATGTTAAAGAACCTTATCAGATAGTACAACAATCCTAGGTCTGATTTCTTACTGATTTAACTGAACAGGAACCAAACAAAAGTACCATTGATCTCATTTCTTAGTTAATAGCTTATCATGCCTCAAGGGCCATTCAAATTCATACAGATAATCCTTTAGATTGCTTCATAATATCTTAGAATTTTTAACAGTTTACCTTTTTATAAAAAAATTTGGATACAAAACATCCAACAAGCTTAACAATAGGTCAAACAATATTTCCATCACATTTCTCAAAATTTTTGAACCAAACATTTCCATATTTTTGAGCTAGGGTTTGAGGCAAACCGTCTGGACATAAATAAAAAACAAATCACATATCAAACGATAAAATCGAAGCTATACATCATCATATATAAACATAAAGTTAAAATCTAACCAAGAAAACATAAAGATCACAAATTAATCGTGACAAATCTTTGGGAAAGGGGGTTTTAGATCATAAATACCAAAATGAAGATATTCAAAAGGGATAAAAATAGAAAACAAGGTCCGAGGTACACTTGTCTTAACTTGATCTATCGTTATTCTTACTTGGATCGGAGTGGAACGACCAAAATCTCCAACTTTTTCCTCCTTTTTTTCCCTTTCCCCTCTCTTTTCTTTGCTGTTCTTGTGCATGCCCTACTTTTCTCTCTCTCTTTCCCCTTTTAAAAACAAAACAAAATCAAGTCAGTGGTTGAATTTTGGGCTCACGCTCGAGTACCTAGCAAGCGCACTTTGAGCGCACCTACACTGAAATTGGCACCCTCCATCTCGCTTGAGCGAGCGGCGTGTGCAAAAACTACTGGAATTGGCGCCCTTTTTTGCGCTTGAGTGAGCGGTGTGCGCAGGCCTTTCTTGAGCAATCTGTTTTTGGCGCTCGCTGCTGGGCTCAAGCCAGCAGCGAGTCCAGCTCTGCTGCTTGCTGCACTAAGGCCAAATTCTGACTTTTCTTAATTTATACTTATCCCAAACTTAATTATATCAATCTAATTAGTAGAATTGACTATATTTTAGATGCCCATATCTTATAATCCTCCATCACTTATAAAATTTTATCCTTGAAATTTAACGAAGTTACATACCTCAAGGAAATAAATTGGGGTATTTGCTCCAGATCACCTTCTCGCGCTCCCATGTTGCTTCATTGGGTGAGTGATTCTTTCAGAGTACTTTTACAAGGGGAATAATCTTTGTACAAAGTATCTAATCATTCCGATCCAAAATCCGCATCGGCTCCTCGACATAGGATAAATCCTTGACAATTGTCAAGGGTTTTAACTCAATAATATGCGCAGGATCGTGGATATATTTTTGAAGCATTGATACATGGAATACATTGGGTACATCCGTCAAATTAGGTGGTAACGCCAACCTGTAAGCCACTTTTCTTATCCTCTCTAAACTCTCAAAAGGGCCAATGAACCGTGGCTTAAGTTTTTCTTTCACTCAAAATCTGAATGTTCCCTTAGACGATGACACCTTTAAAAAGACATCGTCGCCCACCTCAAATCTCAATTCTGACCTTCTCTGTTCTGTATAATTTTTTGGTTTATTTTGAGCAACTTTCAAGTTCTCATGAATCATTTTAATCTTCTCCGCTGTTTCTCTAACAGACTCGCGGCCCAAAATTCTCTTATCTCTTATTTCCTTCTAATGAATCGGCGATCTGTACTTTTTCCGTTAAGTACCTCAAAAGGTGTCATACCTATACTTATCTGTTAACTGTTATTGTTGGCGAACTCTGCTAGGGCCAAATAATTATCCCAAGTTTCCTTCATGTCTAACACCGGGGCCCTTAACATATGCTCTAAGATTTGAATTGTACGCTCTGATTGATCGTCAGTTTGTGGGTGATATGCTGAACTGAATTTTAATTCCATCATAAATTCCTTATGCAAACTTTTCCAAAATCTCGAAATAAAACGGGGATCCCTATCAGATACAATTGAAGCAGGCACACCATAAAATCTAACAATTTCGTTCACATACAATTGGGCCAATTTATTACAAGAATACATCGTCCTGATTGCCAAGAAATAGGCTGATTTTGTCAGTCAATCGATAATAACCCAAATAGCATCATGGTTCTTGGGAGTCCTTGGCAAACCCGACACAAAGTCCATCGCGATATCCTCCCATTTTCAACTTGGGATCAGCATCGGCTGCAATAACCCAGATTGTTTTCTCTTTTCGACTTTCAACTGTTAGCACACAAGACATTTCTCCGCATAAGCCATAATATCCCTCATCATGTTCCTCCACCAAATATTTTCTTTAAATTCTGATACATTTTATTCATCCCCGGATGATTTGTATACCGGGATCGGTGAGTTTCTTTTAAGATTTTTTCCTTCAGCTCCTTATCATTTGGCACACACAAACAATCTCTAAATATCAATATTCCATCAGCTCGGGCATTGAAATCAATTATGGAGTCCTTATTTAAATCATCGATAACATCCATAAGGAAAGGATTATTTACCTTATTTTCCTTAACCTTGTTAATCACCTCCGGTTGAATCTGAATGTACAATAAAAGCATTCGATTACCTCGAACATATCATTAGATATTACATTATTTCAAGTAATCCAACATCTCTATCTGTTTAATTTGCAACCTCGCCACATAGCCTGATCGACGACTTAAAGCATCCATAAATACATTAGTTTTCCCAGGCTTATACCGAATCTCACAGTCATAATTCTTCAGAAAATCAACACATCTCCTCTACCTTATATTAAACTCTTTCTGCGAGAATAAGTACTTCAAACTCTTATGGTCAGAATAAACAAAGAATGTTTCACCTTAAAGATAGTGTCTCTAAATTTTCAAGACAAACACAACTACAGTTAGCTCTAGGTCATGGGTTGGATAGTTCCTTTCATACACCTTTAGTTGTCAAGACTCATAAGCCATTACCTTGCCATTCTACATCAGCACACAACCTAAACCTACCTTAAAAGTGTCACAATATACTTCAAAACTACCTGATCCCTTCGAAATAGTTAGCACCAGAGCGATTGCCAGATGATCCTTTTACTCCTGAAAACTCTGGTTGCATTCATCAGTCCAATT
Organism: Nepenthes gracilis; assembly: GCA_033239525.1. NCBI lineage: Eukaryota > Viridiplantae > Streptophyta > Magnoliopsida > Caryophyllales > Nepenthaceae > Nepenthes > Nepenthes gracilis. The sequence goes on from BSYO01000037.1 coordinate 5,362,452, forward strand.
AAACTTGGCTTCCTTCATTAATTGAGTCAACGGCATAGCGATCTGTGAAAAATTCTCTATAAATCGCCTATAATACCCAGCCATGCCAAGGAAACTCCGAATTTCAGTTACTGAAGTAGGCCTACTCCAATTTGTAACGGCCTCTACCTTCTTCTAATTTACAGCAATAGCACCATTTGAAATTACATGCCCCCAAAACATCACTTTCTCTAGCCAGAACTCACACTTCTTGAATTTAGCATACAACTTTTATTCATGGAGTACTTGGAGTGCAATCCTCAGATGGATTTCATACTCCTCATGACTCTTAAAACATATTAGTATGTCATTAATAAATACCACCATAAATTTATCAAGATATGACCTAAACACCTTATTCATCAAATCCATAAAAGCAGTACGAGTATTCGTAAGATCAAATGGCATAACAAGAAATTCGTAGTGACCGTACCTCGTCTAAAAAGTAGTTTTTGCCACATCCTCCTGGTTTATCCTCAACTGGTGATATCCAGATCTCAAATTAATCTTTAAAAACACCCGAGATCCATACAACTGGTCAAACAAATCATCAATACGTGGTAATGGGTACTTGTTTTTAATCATGATTTTTTTTAGTTCACAATAATCTACACATAGCCGCAAAGACCCGTCTTTCTTCCTCACAAACAATAACGATGCACCCTACAGAGATATACTGAGTCTAACAAAACCCTTTTCTAACAATTCTTGCAATTGCAATTTCAGTTCTTTCAATTCAGCGGGTGCCATATGATATGGTGCTTTAGAAATCAGGATAGTGTTGGGAATAACCTTAATCTCCCGGTGAGAAGATAACCCAGGCAATTTCTCTGAAAACACATCCTCAAAATCACATATAATTAAAATATTCTTCGCCGACACACTATAACTCCCAATGATACTGGCATATGCTAGATAAGCCTAGTATTTACTTTTTATCAAATCTTTGGCATGCAAAGTAAAAATCAATATAGGCATCTTCTTCCCCCTAATGCCTTGAAAGAAGAAGGGTTCCACTCTAGGAATATCAAAACACACTCTTTTTAGAAAGCAGTCAATACTGGCATAATATTTTGCTAACCAGTCAATCTGCAAGATAACATCAAAGTCGCCCATATTCAACAATATTAAGTCTACCATCAAACACCTCCCATTCACCTCCACCACACATTTTGGATACATAACATCTGTAACTACCGAGGATCCAGTAGCCGTCGATACAGTTAAACAATAATCCAAAATTTACGTGGTAGATACAATATGGCATGCAAATCATGGGGAAATAAAAGAATACATAGACCCAAAATCAAATAAAATAGAAGCCGAAACTCCACAAATAAGAAGGGTACATTTAATCACATTCGGAGAAGCTTCAGGGTCTTGAACCGTCAATGTGAATGCTTTAGCCGGAACAGTTGGCTTTCTTGCTTCTAGTCTCTTTGGCAGTGGGCAATCCTTAATCAGGTGGTCTTGCTGGCAATCTTTAATCAGGTGGTCTTGCTGGCCACAATTATAACAAGCCCCCGACGCCCTAAAACATGACTTCCTTGGATGTCTTTTGCCACATTGTGCACAATCTACTACAGAAGCTTGTGGACTTGTCACTGATTGAACTTCAGTGATGCTCTTCCCTTTATTTGCTATCCTTGCCTTTTTGGATGGCCTAGAAGGTTTCAAACTTGACCTCGTGCTATAGTTTGCCCGACCGGCTGTCCTCTTAGCAAAGAATTCCTGAGTCTCCAACTCCTTCTCAAATATCAGGGCTTAATCTAAGATATTAGCATACGTTTGGAGCTTTTAAGTCACCAGTTGCCTTCTAATATCATTCCTCAGTCCCTGTTGAAATTTCTTTGCCTTTCTCAGTTCACCCTCAACAATGTACATGGCACATCAGGATAATTCAGTGAATTTTGCATCCTATTCTGCCACCGTATGATTTCCCTGCCTAAGCTGCATAAATTCTTATTCCTTCTGATGCTGGAGGTTTGAAGGAAAATATTTCTCCATAAATGATTCTTCAAATATATCCCAAGTAATATTATCGTTGGGTACTCCCAACGCTCTTTTACTCATAAACCACAAACTATCGGCTTCGCCATCCAACTTGTAGCTACAAAAGTGACCTTCTTACGATCAGTACACTGGATCACTATAAATATTTTCTTCATTCTCCAAATTCAAATATCTGCTTTCATTGGATCTGGCTCTCTTAAGAATTCAGGCGCTCTCTCTGCCATGAACTGTCATAAGCTGTCGGGGCAGGATTTACCGGACCTGGCTCGGATGCAGGGACCGGAGCCATGTCGCGCTACTCCATTGACTCTATGATGTTCGTAATCCTTCCCAACAAGTTTATATATTCCGCCTTAAGATTCGGGGGCATACTAACGCCTCCACGATCATTTCTACCCCTTCTACTTGCCATCAAAAACATTGCAACATTAATAATTCTTAAGAAATCAGGTTAAAAGGGAGGGGTCAATGGTAATTCAATATGATTTAGGACTAGCCTAAGGGTTAACACCTAAACACCCTATCTAATCCAAACTATCCTTGACCTATCCCTACTTAAATTTAAACCTATGCTTCGCTTTACCGAACGATCAATCTTAAGGCATCTCGTTTATTTGATACCAATTGTGACGGAATAACTTTTTTTTTTTTAACAAATTTCGTCAAAATACAAACCAACTAATGCCCATCATAAAATAATATGAAATTCTTATAGAAACTCGGGCAAAACTTCCTCTAAAATTAGACAAAATCCGCTATAAATAACCTGAAATTTATATAACCTGAACGAGCATACAGAGGAAAGACCTCAATAGATAATCATAACATAACATAGGATCATTCAGATGCCATATATATACAAGAATGGCTCTAAGTCAATATCCCTATCCACTACATCAAATTTCATATAAGAGATGCCGTCTAGGACCTGTACAAATCCAAAAAGTAGATAGCGTAAGCAGAACTATTTAAACTCGTAGAAGCATATTAATTATCCTAACAAAAATATATAACGGGCTATAACTATTTATATACAATATCTATCCACCAAATTAGATAATTACATTCAAAACAAAATTTCCAAAATCTTCTAAAGACTCTGAGGCTCCAAAAATCTTCCTTGCTAACTCTTGTCTACACTTGTTCGTCCGGGATCAGTTCTACAGTCTCATTTGAAAGGAGAAAAATAACAGAGTGAGCCAAAAGCTATCAAGATACTATAAAACATTCGAGTATAATTACTTCCATATACAACATAAATATAGTATAACATAAGTTATGACAAATATCAAAAGACATAATGCATATAGAAACATTAGCAATGCATAAATCAATATTACCAGTGCTGAGATTTATAAATTAGTTTCAACTCCATTCGTTCATCAAAACTTAACTTTATTCTTCAAAGCGACCCAAACTAGTAGACTCTACTAGTCGAGAGAGTGAGTAATCGAGGATAAATTATGTTCACTCCACACAATCCAAGGTTGAATTCCAAATGATCTCATTTGTCTAAATTTTAAAGTCTAAAATATATATCTTTCCAATTTAACACCCCGAGGAGCGGTGGACCATATATCATTCCATGGACGGAATTATCCTCGATTACCACCGTAACATTCTAAGGCATACCGAAGAATCTTATCTAACTGTACAACAATTCTAGGTCTGATTTTTTTACTGATTTAACTGAATAGAACTAAATAGAAAGTACCATTAATCTCATTTCTTAGTTCTTAGCTTACATACCTTAAGGGCCATTTAAATTCATACAGATAATCCCACAAATTGTTTCAAAATATCTTAGAATTTTTAATAGTATACCTTTTTACAAAAATTTCTGATACAAAAAGTCCAACAAACTTAACAATAGGTCAAACAACATTTCCATCACATTTCTCAAAAATATTGGACCAAACATTCCCAAATTTTTGAGTTAGGGTTTGATACAAACCATTCAGATATAAATCAAAAACAAATCGCATATCAAACGACGAAATCGGAGCTATACATCATCATATAAAAACATAAACTTAAAATCTAACCAAAAAATTGTAAAGAATGCACATTAATCGTGACAAATATTTGGGAACGGGGGTTTTAGAGCATAAATGCCAAAATGAAGATATTCAAAAGCGATAAAAATTAAAATTAAGGTTCGAGGTACACTTATCTTAGCCCGATCTGCCGTTATTCTTACTTGGATCGGAGTGGAACAGCCAAAATCTCCATCTTTTTCCTCATTTTCTTCCCTTTCCCCTCTTCTTTCTTTGTTGTTCTTGTGCGTGCCCTGCTTTTCTCTCTCCTTCCCCTTTTAAAAACAAAACAAAATCAGGTTGGTGACAAAATTTTGGGCTCGTGCTCAAGCACCTAGCGAGCGCGCTTCGAGCGCACCTACACTGAAATCGGCGCCCTCCATCTCACTTAAGCGGGTGGTGTAAGCAAAAGCTACTGGAATTGGCGCCCTCCTTTGCGCTCGAGCGAGTGGAGTGCGCAAGCCTTTTCGAAGCAATCTGTTTTTGGCACTCGCTGCTGGGCTTGAGCCAGTAGTGATCCCTACTCTTCTGCTTGCTACACTAAGGCCAAATTTTCACTTTTTTTAATTTTTACTTATCCCAAACTCAATTATATCAATCTAATTACTAGAATTGACTATGTTTTAAATATCCGTATCTTACAGTAAAAATTTCTATTCTTCCTTATACTTTATGATGTACATGCATATAAATTAAGTCATGTGAAGACTTAATCGAAAGGAAAGACGAAAATTATGCAATTATACGAAAAGAATGCCATAATTTGTTATGTATGATTTATTCCCTCGGGGTGAGAACTATGTGAAAGAAGTTTGGTAAACTTTCTCTCAAGGAATAAGAAATTATGAAATTAGGACAATGAAATTATATTTTGGAGGGTAATATCCCTTGGCATGGCATTGGTATTACAGTAAAAATTTAAGGATTATCTTGGCTGTATATTGTAACGGATGATATTTCTTGGCATGCCTTAGGATATTATTGTAGAAGCATAAGGACTGCCTCTGGGCCCCGAGGGACATGAGGGGATATGTGATGAGGCCCGTCTATAGGGATTATATGTAGATGACCCACCTCCGGATTTTGAATAGGAGCTTACGGCTTTAGAATTTGTAGAAACAAACACATTTCTTTCTTCGTTCTTCATACATTTATTTAGTAAGGGTTACTGGCCATGATCCGTAAAAATAAATAATTATGTATAATTTATATTTCAAAGAGAAGAAGGATAAAATATGAGAAGTCATCTATATTCTGAAAGTACATTCGATCATATTTTATATTTACGCATCCTTATTGTACTCATATATCTCTCATTTGTTTTATTTTGTATATATTGTTATCGTCTTTGATTATATTGCACTTACTGAACATTTAGCTTACCTCTGCTACCTTTTCTTTCTCCAGATTAGCACAGGTCTATTATACCCGATGGGATTGAGTGGAGACTAAAAGTTGGCTAGGCATGAGACTCAGAGGATCACACAAGCATTTATATTTTGTAGTTTTGTATCTGTTATGAAAAATTGTATGTATTTATATTTTCATTTAGGCTTGTTAATGTACATTGTATATATGGCTAATGATAAGATAGTTCAATTTTTGCTATGTTTGGATGTATATATGCTTCCATAGGTTATTGTGGCTTGTAACAGATACCTAGTAGCATTTCTCTTTGGCCAATATTGTGTTTATATACATAGCGTTGGAGCCACGAATAATATGTCGTAAATTGGATCCTATATGATTTTGTGTGCGGTTGTTGTATGCTGTTGGATGTTGGAATTATTTGAATGTATTTTGTATATTATACAGGAGATTGTATAGAATTTTATATCAACTTAACGACCAAATTATAGACGAAACTCTACCGGATTTGCGGAAGAAAATATGGTTCGTCACATTTCCAACAATAAAAATTTGTTGTAGAAGGTGATAATGTCTAAACTTCCATTGTATGAAGGAACCCTTAAAACTCATGACACTTTTATCATAAAAACACAAGGTTAAAACAGTTAACAATTTCCTATTCAACTCTAACTATATAATCACATCAAATGAGTACACTTATGCCAAGAACAATTACTAAACAATAGACCATTAGTATAGGGTTAGCTATTAAAACCCTCAACCACTGAACAACTTAGTTTCAATATCTTCCCAAAATATAAGTACTTTAAGTTCTTTCTTATTATCACATACTAAATTTTTGTAATGACAACCATTTTTCTTATTACCTCGAACCTAACCATTCAATTTTACTCAAATGTGCATCAAGTCTACATTTTTGGCATCAAACTATTTCAAGCACAATTCCCCATTCCTTGTTTTTAATATATAAGTGTTACTCTTAAATTGTTACAATTGTTCAGTTTTCATTCTATGTTTACAGGTAGACCACTTATCTTAATTTCATCAATTCAGTTGCAGTTCTTAATTGTCCAACATACAGTTCCATAAAGAATAGAATTTGATGTAATAAAGGTAACCTTTTATAAAATCTGTTGATCTTCAAATTTGAATTGTTTATTATTTTGACAAGGATTGCCACATTCATATTAACTTTTTCTAAAATTTGTTGATAATCAATTTTTACATGTACTCTATTTTTATTGCTAATCTTGAACCTCTTAAAATCTTGAAGTGTCTCAATTACTTTGACCCTGATTCTACTATCCTAATTAATAAGGTCATGAACAAAGGACACAAATACAGTGCAACATTGACAAAGTTGGACATTATTTTTCTGCAAAAAATGGCAAAATGTTGAGAGCACGTTATTAAAATTAATAGTTTTTACTTTATAATCTAAGAGATGGGAAGATAATTCAATAAAATAACACCATTTTATACCAAATTAATAATAAGTTTACATACACATAAATGAAAATACATAGGCTACAACATATCAAAGTAACTACTCACAATTTGAGACAAAGTTAATCATGAATTTATAAAAAATATTTTATTCTTGTCATAGTAAAATTTCAGTCTCACCATTTTTCTCTTTCACATAGTCAAAATAAATTTAGTATAAACAAAAGCTCCTTTAAAAATTTTATTTATATCATCAACTAGGAATCGCCTTTTATCATGCTAGCTACTAAATATTAAACATTGTGTACAAATATGAATAGTCTTTCATCATGCTACTAAATATTAAACATTGTGTACAAAGTCAACTAACAAACCAAATAGATCAATATCAAAGATAAAGAATAACAATAAATAAAAACATGCCACTTTCAAGTTTTAACTATCAATGGAATCAATCTTCTATCTCATCTCTATTATACACAAAATAGATGATCTAGTAATTTTTGTCACATCCAAAAAATATATAAAAAATATGAAGATACAAATAAAAGAATGCATAATAAATAAACTTAAACATGGCTTAATGGATAGGACTCATACATTGTGGGAAATATAGAGGTCAAATGTACTAGTCTTACCATTGCATTGCAAACGGGTTACTTCCGGACCACAATAGAAGACTTTTGTTTTGGTGTTTATTCTAAGAGCAATACTTATTAAAACAATTTATTTTTAATTCATCCGGTCACACCTTGCATTCCTAATAAATTAATCTTGGCCAAATAAACCATAAACATTAAATCCTAAACTCTAAACAATATTACCAGTTATTATTAGCTTATTCAAAATTCAGACAATCCCTTTCTGTCTCCTACCCTTTCACTCTCCCTCAACTCACCTTTTGTCTCTCTCCATTTATCCAGCTCCACAATATTCAATAAATAAAAGCAAAAACCAACTTTATATGGAAACTATAAAGTCTAAAATTATCCTTAAATTGATTAGTAAACAAATCAATCTACAGTTCAACAATGATGTCAAGATGACTAATTTACTACAGTGGGGTGAGTGCTCAGGTACAAAGAATGCAAGCTGTATGCAAATCGTTCTGTTGACTAGTCATAATGACCAGAACGGAAAATGTCTTGTTATTCACCATATTAGGAAAAGGCTCTATTCCTTGCACTTACCCTTTTTTTCCCATTTTCATAATGCTCCAACTTTTTCAAATAACCAATTATATATTAGCACACTCCGAAATATTTTTTAATACTACAATAAAATTATAATATGTTACCGTATCACCAAAATATCATAATATATTAATTGATATTCAAAATAACAATCAACATACACGATATTTAGTGAATGTATCGAATGATACAGCCAATATTTTTTCTCAAATTACAGTACGCAAAATTTTTTTCCCAACATGTTCAATGCCAATACTTATCTTCACATATGTCGCATATTAATATGGTCACAATCAATACCAATATTTTCATCCATTGTTGATACAATTTGATCCATCATACAAATAAAATAGGCTTACTAAGCAAATACCTTATATCCAATACAAAATTGCATGGTCAAAACCTTAATGCTTGTCAAATCCTAAACAAATTATTCGGCATTTAAATTAGTTTATGCCATGTGAATTCAACTCTAAAATATGGACACTATCAATTTGAAACAACCAAATATCTATTTTAAATAGAGACAACCAATAATAATAAGATAAATAAAAAACACTATACCCAAAAAACTCGAGGAACCTTAACTCTTTTGTTGTCCTCAAAGTTTTTAGCTGTTCTCTCAGATTTTTTTTTTGCTTTTTGGATGACATTTTCATAGCCCGAAATAAATAATACAATTAAGGCAATACATCACAAAAATTTCAAGGAAAATACTTTTGATCTGTTGTTACATCATCGATAATACAAAAATGAAAGCACATAAGGATGTATCTTCGCTTACCAACAAATACCATGTCTTATAAGAAGTGGTGAAACCTCTACAATGGAGACAGGGGAAGCCATGAGACTAAAGATTCATTCATACCATAATCTTTCTTATCTAAGATACAAATATATCACCCAAATAATAACCCCGTACAATAAATATACAACCTCAACATACCCAAATTTCCATCAGAATAAAACTCCAACATCTAGACAATGTAATAATCCAATACAGGATCCTAAGAACTGCCACAACCATCAGTGGCTCCAACGTTATGTCTCCGGACACAACATTAGACATAGAAAGATGCCACTAGGTATCTGAAACAAATCATAGTAACATACAAAAGTATATACATTTACATCTATGCACAGTGAACTATACTAATTGATTTTTTATTATTTATACATTATACGACAACGTATCTGACAAAAATATATATATACATCGTCTCAAAGGTGTACAAGACCACAAAGTAATATGATCTTCTAAATTCATGGCCAACCATCTTCTAGCTACTACTCCTCCCTGTCGAGTGCAAGCTTGTGCTAATCTGAAGGAAGAAAAAAGCAGCAAGGAGTGAACTTAAAACTCAATAGTACACAATATAGCATAGACATAAATAGTATACTGATAATAAGTTAAAAGGAATGGAATAGAACATGATGCAAGATGCATAGCATGAAACATGATCACGTATGTTTTCGAAATATAAATAACTTTTTATATTTTATCTTTCATCTTTTAGGGTTCTAGACACACGCATAAATTCCTTAATTTTTGCGAACTAGGGTCAGTAAATCTTACTGGCAACGGAGTAACAAATTGAGGAAAGGAATGTATTTATACGCACACATTCTAAATGGTGCTCAATACCTAGGGCCAGAAAAGCATCCCATGATTCTCAACTTTAATGTCTAGTGGCGGACGGTATATTTTTCGTCAATATACAAGGCCAGATAATATATACACCACCAGAGTGTCGCCCGTGGTTAAGGAGTATTTCGCGATACGCTACTAAAGTATTCTAAGGCGTGCTAAGAAATATCACCAGTTACAATATACGGTCAGGATAATCCTTAAATTTTCATTGTAACATTCATAGCTTGCCAGAGAATACTACCATTTAAAATATAATCCGTGGTCCATGTTTTGCGATTTTTTAGTCCAAATTTCAGAATTACTTATTCTAAGGGAGAGTCCACCAAATTCTTATACAGAGTTTTTACTCCCAAGAGTACAGATTATCAAATATAACAGATTGTGGAGCTCCCTTAAAAGCTTTACATATCTTATATAATCCATATGTATACATATACGGATACAAAAAATCCCACGATTCTCAACTTTAATGCCTAGTGGCAGACGGTATATTTTTCGTCAATATATAAGGCCAGATAATAGATATACCACCAGAATGTCTCCCGTGGTCAAGGAGCATTCCTTGATATACTACTAAAGTATTCTAAAATATGCTAAAGAATATCACCCGTTATAATACACGGTCAGGATAATCCTTGAATTTTCATTGTAACATCCATAGCTTGCCAAAGAATACTACACTCTAAAATATAATCCGTGGTCCATGTTTCGTGATTTCTTAGTCCAGATTTCAGAATTACTTATTCTTTAAGGGAGGTCCACCAAATTCTTATACAGAGTTCTTACTCCCAAAAGAACGGATTATCACATATAACAGATTGTGGAGCCCCCTTAAAATCTTTACATATCTTACATATTTCATATGTATACATATACGGATACAGAAAATCATTTCTCATGCTTTAAATATTCAATGACTTCAATTATATGTATAATTTAACATGATGCTTGCATGAGATAGAAATTCCTTACCAGGTCAGGCCAATCACGACTTTAGAGCTTCCAGGTGACATACCCTTTACAAATAGTTACAATAATACTTTTCGGAACATATACTTAAACATATGCAAATATATACCAATTAACAATTGAACACGGTGGAATTATGCAAAATATCACTCAATTGCCCCAGATGAACAGTGCCCGTGCGGGTGAACAGTACCCGCGCTGATGACGGGGGCCCGAATACACAATTTAGACACCCAACCGGACCACTTTCAATACATGGGTAAATCATAATTAAGGCCAAATCATGCATAAAACCTAAATTAGCCCGTTAAACGTGGTTCAGGCATGGGTTACGGTTCCGACGAATGAAATTCCACATAAAACCACAAAATCGGATACCCAATCGATAAATTAGCATGCCCAAGTTATGTGTAATAATATTCTAGCCCAAAATTAGGCAAAAGCCCCAACAATTCATGGGTAAGAACGTCCGATTCTTGGGGTTAGGGTTTCGTGTGAAAAACCGGTTAAAACTTGAAATTTGGATACGAAATTCACATATATGCATGCACAAGCCATGAGTATTACATAATAAAACTTTAATCGGGTATCAGAACGAAGATATCCAATGAAGACGAAATAAAAGAGTAAGAAAATAAAAGAGGATATCGGTGCACTTACCTTGACCCGATCTATCACTTTTTCGACTAACTCGAGCTTAGAATAGGACTCAGGAGCTTCAGATTCCTAATCTCTCCTCTCCCTCCCCCTCTCTTCCGATGAGAAATGCTGCAAACGCCTAAAAAGAAACCCTCTCGAGTTTTTAATTTTCAGGCTGGCGCTCAAGTGCTAGCCTGGGGTGCAGTGGGCACTGGCCCACTGGTTTGGGCACCCACGGCGTCACCTTGGGCGCCCGACAGCCTACGCAGGCCAAACCGCTCCACGGTCTTGAAACTAATTTTTTTTACATAAATTAAACCTAATCTTAATTATATTAACCCAATTATCCATAATTACATTATTCGGTAAGCGGTACATTACAATAATGATACTAAAAAAGATAGACCTAGAGAGAGACAACAAATAAATATGTTCTTCACATTTATGACTATACACTTGCTGAGCATGACATGACATTTCACTAAATTTCATCCATTTCTATCAAGGGAATTTCTTTAGAGAGTATATATATATATATATTATTAAGGTTTGACTTCAATCATAACAACTCAAAACATTTAGCTACAATATGAAAACAAAAATGTCCAACAATGCCCATGTAGCATTCGAATGAAAATTTACAAGTCAAGGTAAATTAGAAGAGTGGAAATGTAATATCAGGAGCTCATGAGCCTCATATAATGCAATTCCATACCTCAAAAATTAAGAGGATTTCCATGTTTTTCGAAATTCTCTTTTATCCATTCACTCTCTCTAGGAAAGTAGAGGCATGGTTGCATCAAGCTGCTAGAGAAATTCTTATTGTTGGAGAAGGCAAGGGCTGTGGAACTATCAAAGTAGGTCTTCAGCGATCTAGAGATAGTACTTGTCACCTGAAATCTTGTGATAAAATTCCTTAATCACATAGTTAACCATGTGAGGGCCTTCAAAACCATTAGGATCCTCATGTTGAGAAATCTTATATATCTAATGAATTATGAACCTGCCACTTTCTATTTTTAGTTTTTTTATTTTCTAATAACTTTCCATAAGCTTATCAAATTTATGAGTTAGATTGATTATGTGGCACTCTATTGTGGGGCACACTAACTAAAAGAATACAAAACTTTAGCCAAGATTGTCATTGCTAATCCCCCTGCCACCATATGATCATCGATTGGGTCATCTATTGTTTTTGTAATAAACAAGTAGGGTATACTTTCTTCTCACATGAGCAAGAACATTAACATGACATATTGGTATACTTAAGGATGAGCCTACTACATTCGGATGTATGTAGTGAGTAATTACATAAAAAGACAACCAAGCACAAGTCATCACATGTTCATGTCTAAAAAAAATGTTATTTCCATAAAAGTGGGCAAATTCTATAACAACCATAATAATAACTTAAATCTTCCTACAATAGGCCGTTTCATAGCTCTAGAAGGAAACATTAACATGGTCAGTGACTATACGAGCAAGCCTACGTAAATACAAAGATAGTGTATTAAACATAACAAAAAGGAACATCAACAGAGCAATAACAAGCATATTATCTAGCTGATTGAAATCATTGAGGCAATTATCATCCACATGGACATACTTGACATATCAAGGAGGAATCTTATTGTGCCATACACTAGCCTAAAGTGTAAAGCACACAAAGTTTTCTCGAACTCCAAATAAGGTGAATTTTCACTACGTTAATCCTCCCTTAACTCATCCAAATTCCAAACATGGTTGCAATAAAACTCCTTACCAACAAATCCAACCGTAACTTGCATTCCTTGAGGAAATAATCATGGCAATAATTCACAGCGCAAACAAAAATGCGAAAAAGGTATTCAAAAACCCCTCTCCAATATTCCTAATCTTTCTTAACTGTTGTGAATCAAACAACCAGTATAATCATCTTGAAACCCTGCAATGCCTACCATCAACGGTCAACACCATTCCCTGACCCAACAACCATCCCTTCCCTTCAAATAATATCCTAATGAAACAATCATTTTTAGACCCAACAAATGCTTTGTTTGGTAAATTGTGGTTGTGCAATGGTTGAACTAATTAGTGAAACTACATTTAGGGTGTGTTGTGGCATTATTGTGAATAAACAGTGTTTGGAAGCCACACTTAGGCCTCTTTTGCTAAATTTGAAGCTTAGGATCAACAGAAGTTGTAAGAAATCTAGAAATAATAAACTGTCAAACCTTCCAACTCAGGGCAAAGTATGCAGGCATTACGTGTACACTATCACATCAAGACTCTCATTAGAAAATGTGATCAGCAAAAATCAAGTCACTAAAAACCTCCCCTCCAACTTAGTGGAAAAACTGTCATAAATTTTACCAAATTTAGGCCAACTTCAGGTTAGCAAACTAAGCCTACACCATATTCCATTAAGCCCACTGATTCAAAATAGATGACCTAGACCTAAATATGTCCACTAGGAGGACTACTAACGAAATGCCCCACCTGATCCTTTAATTGTACTATAGGTAAACCCTATTCAAATCTAAGTATTATTAGTTGAAAGGTCATCTTAAGAATAGAACCTAGATCCAAATCTTACAAAGCCCCTAGCTTCTTTACCTAATAGCTTAATTCACACCTAGGAGCATACACATGCACCCTATTTGTCTCCATAACAAATCACACTATAGTTGGCAAAGGACAACCTAATTGATCTCAATTAGCAAAATTTGTAGACCCTTTTTAGTCTAATTCAAAGCTTCCCACTTGTACAACACATCACATAAACATTAGGATAGCACTGAAATTTCCCACAACCACCTCGCACTTAGGAGACGGTTAATAATATAAAAGAAGATAAGAACTATCTAGGTTTTTTACAGTAGGATTCTCGCTTTTCAAAATCTCATAGCCCAAAATTCACTTTTAAAAATCAATGTAGTTTTATTATCTTTTCTTCTTGATAATGAGAAGTATATTTAACCATCATTTCGTATACTAGATAGGTCTGATGAATTTCGCATGAGGGCTCGATTTCTTCTTTCACTTCTGCTACAATCTTAGGAGACATCTGCCTGGGATGGGCAACTGCTTGTAAAGTTTGAAGCCTTGACTGATTGAAAACTGATAGTCGATTGCAAAATCTTAATATATAGGATAGAGTGAAGCCTTTGAGTTGTAGACAATCATAGGTGCATTAGCAAGCAAAACCTAATTGTTCACCCTCAAGAAACCCTTTAAAGAGAAAAGATCTAAACATCCAAACCGAATCAGTTTCCCCCAAAGCATCCCCAATTTGCTTGACAAGTGTGGACCAAACTACATGATTCCCAAAGTTCTCTCAACACTCTATGGCTTCCACAACATTACCTAAACAACTAATAAGCCATTACATAGGTTCCCATTAGATTTCGATGTTGCTATCTCTTTCCCCACTTCTATGTTTCATTTGAAACAATCCATCATCCTTGTCCAAGCCTAAGATAAACAAATTAAAGGACTTATAAAATTGAATAGACAAGGGATTCTGACTAATACTCTGGTCAACTATCAACATAAATGGATTTCATCCATGGAAGCTCTGGGGGATTTCTCTTTCAAGGGAGAATGAGAATTTCTGTGACATGAAACCTTGGCTTTGGACAAGAACATGCATTGCACCCCTTGGTTTGTAATATACCATAATTCCAAGGTTAATTTCTATTTTTAAAATATACTTTAGAAAAAAATAAATTCAAATAATGAATTCCTTAAATAACTAAGAACTACAAGATTTTTGACATTACAAATTAAGTTACGATGAGATCAAAATTTTGACATTATTCATTCTCTAATCCTAGGATAACTAAGCATTTGGAGGATGTATTGGTATCTCTCATAAGCTAGTCTAATTGTTGCCTTTTTTGGTACTTTCTCGGCACCTACTAATTGATTTTCCCAAATTTGAAAACTCTCTTTGGATAAAAGGCTTCAAATCCAAACTAAATAAGCAACACCTTGCCTAATTATTTGTAAAGGATTATCAACTAATACCGAATCTAAAAGTTAAGAATGCAAAATAAGGTTCCAAATAAAGTATTTAGTTTAGCTTATCATGAAGTGAAGAACATAAATAAAATTTGTCTCATTTCTAGATAGGAGGATAATGCTTTCAGTTTATAAATAGAAACTGGTCGTTCAGATGAATTGGTCCAAAAGTCTACTAGTAGGGCAACCAAGGTTGGGAGAAAGGGAGGGAACTCGAAAGGATGAAATGGAACATCAATTATGATAACAACGTGAAGTACTCATAATGTTTTGTTATGTTTTCCATCATTTATTTTGTTTTTGGCATTTTGATATGTGAGTTATAGTTTAGTAGTGATTGGTTGAGTCCGTTGTTTTTTGTATTGTGTTCATAGCATTTGATTCTTAGGTTCTTTATTTTTTTCTCCTTTTGTTTGTTTATACTTCTTGTTTGGAGCATTTCTGCTTGCTGTCAGATTAGGCATTGGTAGAGAAATTTCAAGGTATTGGCCTTTGTAATTGGACAACACCACCCTTGATGTCTGGATTGAATATATTTCTTTTCTTACTAATTAAAAAGGTTTCAAACAAGGCTTCAAACAAAAGACCTAACTCAATAGATCCTAGAGATTCAAATTACCATAAAAACCCCATCTCTCACTTTGTTCACAAGTCAGCCACTAGTCAAGACATATCTATTACTAATGAAGTGTGAAAGAAGCAACCTTTCGAAATCCTTATGCACTGTCAAGGTAAGGTGACCTTGCACCAAATTGAAATGTCTAATAAGCAAAGTAAGTTCAAATTCAAATAAAATAAAACCATGAATTCGCACAACAAACTCTAGAAGCATCAACGGTCCTAAAAAAAATTGTGACATTAATATCTCCTATGGTCAAGACAAATTGAATAACAAGTAAAATAAGCCTCAAGATTCCGATTGTTGCAAAATGCCATCTCCTACTTCCAAAAAAGTTTTTATCATAAACAATAGTGACCATGGACCAAAATATATCTACTACCAAAAACAATCCTTCAATATGTTCAATCATTGTCGGGGTTTATGTGGCATACTACAAATTTTAAATGTATAGTTAAACAAAATAACAAACTCTAGAACCTTAATGATGCCATAGTTGAAATATTCATCTGGTCACAGCACAGTTTTACCTCAATATCTACTTTTGGCAAGCTAAACTGAATCATAAGCAGTAAGTAGAATGTAGGGAATAGAAGTGCTACGGTATCAATTAAAATAAAAGAGAGACAATGTATAAGGTATCAATAATACTACTCACCAAGTTCTATTGCAATAGCCTCCTTAAATGTAGATAGTATCCATCCAAATCTATATTCAGGAAATAACGGGAGGAAAAAGTAAAGGAAAAAAATTCAAGGAAATGACTAGGTCACAAAATAGAATTTGAAGACTAATAATCAAAATATGTAAACTGTAAATAGGTCCAAGATACTGCTAGAGGTCATGCCAATCAAAGAAAGCCACGTGCAGCCTATAACAATCTTAATAGCTTTGACAAGTCCAGTGTTGTAGCCAATCAATGTTGAATGGGAGAGCAGTTTCCAACTATAAATTTAATGTCACAGTCTACATTGATTGTATTATAATTGCTGATATCAAACCATAAAAGGAAAATTGATTTCCTGAAGGATGTTGGCAAATTGAGATATTCTCAAAGTAGCGGGATTTCATTTCAAGGAAACTAGGAAAATAGAACTTGAGACAAATGGATCTCAATACTTGGCTTCAAAGTGATACACAGGTGGTCCATTTGATGATACTGAAGCAGCATGGCAAAAGTGTGATGTCACAACAACACTATAGTTGGCTCTACACATTTAAAGACCTAACCTACGTATAGTAATTGTCATGTCCCTGAAACCAAAGTCCGATTATTAAATTCCTAATCCATAATTACCTAAACTCCAATTTCTGTACTAATTTATTCAAAATTCAATTATATATTCTACCAACATAAAACCCAATATGGTATCAAGACGCAAACTTGAAAAATCAAACATAGACAAATGACACAAAAAATAATAAATCAAATCATAGAACCCAAAATACAACACCCGACAGTAGCTCCGAACACCAACAAAACATGACTTCAATCATATGTAAGGAAAACATTCATAATAAATCAAAGTAATAAAAAATCATCATCCAACCAAAACTACTGAAAGAAACTGGCACCAAATGCATATATTGACAATACACCCCCTTATCTAAATGTGAAAAAATCCAAACAAACTAAAAGCTAATAATATTGCTACTCTGATTAACATAATACATAAACTAATCCAAAATATATAATTCTCATCTCGAAAAACTTCCCTTCAAATAGAACCACCTGTAAATAAGTATTGAATTGTAAGGGTCAAGTTTCAAATTTTATAATTATTTTCTAACTATGTCAAAAATTTAGAGACCAGAGGCTCACCCAGGACATAGCAGTGGTGTAAAAATTTTTTTTGGTGGACCGGATAATAACAGAATTAACTTCGACTGATCAGAAGACAGCCGGGTTACAAAAATTTCAACCGAATAGCAATTAAATTAATTTTGGGGTAACAAAAAGCCAACCTGGTTACTACATTTTAGCGACCGAATCACCTTCAGTTGACTAAAAAACAGTCGGGACGGTAGCTGGACTTAGCAACACGGTAGGGGCAGTAGCATTATTAAAATCTCAGCAACAATATATGTGGTACAAGTGGTGGACAACCAAAGAAATAAACCGGGCAATAACTTATATATTTATATGTGTATATGATTCAGCAAATGGGCAGCTACTGCAGCAACAAAATGCAGCACGGCAGCTTATATATTTATACCCTGAACTGGACATTGAACTGGGCTCTTGAACAATAACATAATCAATTGAATAGCATCCATGCTGATATTGAATTTGTAGCTACTAAACTGGGCTTAAAACGGGCCCTAAACCGGCTGAACCGGTAGCAATATCAGCCTAAGTGTCTTATGGTAATGTTGAAGTGTCAATCTGTAAATTTGGACGTAAACCGATCACTGAACCAAACCCCTAAACAGCAACATAACCGGCTAACAACATCCATGTTGATGCTAATGTTGCAGCCACCGAACCGGCCTTGATTTGGCCCTTAAATTAGCTGAATCGGCAGCAAAATGAACCAACATATTATATGATAATGTTAAAATGTCAACCTGAAAAATAAGATCTGAAAAATGAACCAAGGTATTACAAATGAAAATGCTAGATGTCTTGGTCGGTTTGGTTGTTGGTTCAGTCAATTTGGGGGCCGGTTTAACATGATTTCAGCAGCTGGTTCATTAAGTGCTAAAAATCAGATTCAACACATGGTGGTCCAGTAACCCCTTCTCCATTTAAATTTGATTTTTCTGTTTGATATAAAATGATATTATTATGATAGTAATAAAAGAAATAAGAAATTGAAGTATTGGACCAATCAATACTTCCAGAAAATTAGCAAAGAATATAACAAATGGAGAAAAGTTTAAGGTACACTTGCCAAGTGAGCAACCGACTACTGAGCACTCCTTCCTTTTCTTACTCTCCTTCTGTCTCCCAACTCTTCCCTCTCCTTTTTTTTCTTTTTTTTCATTTGCTCTACCAATCCCTCACGTGGCCTTATATAGAGTTTAGTAAATTTGCTGAGTCATTTGAAGTTTAGCCAACTACTACAAGCAAATCCTTATCGGTTTATCATATTTAGATATGTATCCCAAAAATAAAGCTAATTCATTCCCTAATCTGCTGAATTACCTTGTAAATTTTTTCTGAGTCAATGTTTGGAAAATACTGATTGACGTCATGAAAATGTACGGTTATCTTGGGTCTAGCTAAATACGGTAAGATATCCGTTAAGTGTTCATCAAGGACTGCAACGTCCGTGGGACCAGCAGCAGGTGCCGGATCTAGGCTGGGCGCGTGAGAGAGGAGAGAGAGAGAATGCAAAGGAGAAGAGAGAGAAGAAAGAGATCGAGGTTCCCGAGTCCAATTCCGGCTAAGAACTAGTTAGAGAAGTGGTAAATCGGGACGAGACAAGTGCACTCATATACTTTTCTTCCTCTTGTTTCACTTTTTGTTCCGATCCTTTTTAAATAACAAATGGCTCAGAAAGTATTAAAATGCATATTTTAAATTTTTCATGGCATGAATATGAAGTTACAAAAAAAAAAAAAAAACATACTATAAAAAAACATAGTGATTGATAGTAAGCTTTTTGCAATTTTTTTACCTTTGCCTACTAATGCATCCATTCAATAGCACCTATCCAAATATCAGTCATACACCTGCAGTGTTTCAATCCATAGATATAACCAATATATGTTACAGCTAGAATGTAACACAAAAAAGGACTTGATCAAATATAAAAACGGCTAATAGTAAAGAACAATTATAAAGTTTTAGACTATCTTTTTCCTATTGAAATTGTTGAGGTTTGATTCTCATTCAAATAAGCCAAACCATAATGAAACATAAGGAGATTCTAGTGTAATTAAAAGACTATTCGCAAATCATTGGCATTCCAAAGGACGAATATTGGCCTGAGAAAAGAATCTTTGGCACAAGCCTTGACACATTCCCTTCACCATTTTGTAGTTTGTAGTTCTATGATCTTAAGAATTCACACAGGCACAGACACAGTCTGAAGTCTTGAAAACAAAAAAATCATCTGAATTCCAACATATTTAATTGTCGACTAAGCCATACTAAAAACAAATGAACACCTTAGAATTTCATTGAATACGATTCCCTTATCCTGTCTGTCTACTGTTTGATCTCATTGTGTTTTCCTGCAGTGTAACACATCAATACAAATTTTTGAAATTCTAGTGACTTTTTTTGTCTTTTGTTTTGAGGTCGGAGCAAAAGGAGGCTGGTCCTTCAGTAATTATGGTATGGCAGTTTGCAGATTTAGCTACAATAAGCCAAGCTGATTCCTCCCATTGCGGACCAAATGTTTCTTTTTATCTATAATCATCCAATTCAAGGTTTGATTTAACAAATGATTAAATGTCGGGCCGCAACAAGTAGATTTTTGAAGTTTTTGATGAATAAATGTTTGACCACCTCCATCCGACAAACCAGCTCGAATAAACCTATAGCATGACAATCAACAAAGTAACCGAGTAGGCATTATTCCACATTTTTTGGCAATTCAAACAAACAAACACACCAATTTTCATACCCAAAAGGCACATTAGTTGAAGGTAATTGAAATTTGACTTCAATATGGAGACAGCAGCCTTCAACGTTAAAACTAACGCCACAACAGGCGTATAAATTGCATCAGGACAAAATAAATAACATAACACGCCAAAATTGGAGAAAAGACATCAAGCTGTGTTATTGATTCTACTTTCCTTGAGACAATTTTAATCCTTAAAGACACAAAAGGGTTAAATGCAACATCCCTATGGAGTACAAAAATGCCTTCATAGTGCTTTGCATTAACGAAT
Source organism: Nepenthes gracilis (assembly GCA_033239525.1). Lineage (NCBI taxonomy): Eukaryota > Viridiplantae > Streptophyta > Magnoliopsida > Caryophyllales > Nepenthaceae > Nepenthes > Nepenthes gracilis. Next base: position 5,383,257 of record BSYO01000037.1, read on the forward strand.
CAAACAAAGAATCTTAAATAGAAAACAACACTATACTACTTATCGATTGTTTTAAACTAAAATTACGATATTGATCTGGTTTTGTATATAGATTGAAAAATTAATCTAAACCTGCCGTTTGTAAAGATGGTGGCACTTATTCCAATAGTTGTATCCACAGGAGATATTTACCATTTTTCCCTTGTGATAGTTGCCCGATTGAGGATAGCTGTTGGTCAGTTGAAGGGTTGGATGTCATATGGATTTGGAAAGAAAAAACCCACCAAAATTTATACAAAGCAAGCCATGAGGATCTGAAATTAATACCATGATTGCCATTTGCACCTATAAAAGCGCCTAAAATGCACCTTATGTACCACACAAATGGTGGGCAATTAACACAGGGAGCACAGCACCACTAAAGAAATTCTACAAAATAAAAGAACACAAGTAGCATAGTATTATTAAAGTAAGTCTACAAAATAATATGACACTGTATATATATCTAGTTATAAGAGTCCCAATGTGGGACATCGCTTTATTTGAAAATATATAACAAATTGTGTCTGAATAGACCATGTTTGATGGAAAGAGCATAAAAAGAAACCAAGATTTAGGCTAAGCAACAAACAATTGAGTTGTAGGTGTTACAATAAGAACAATAAAGCAAAACATTTCTCTTTCTCGCTTCATTAGTCACTTTTAGATATATAATTACTTGAAAGATATCTTTTCCATAGCATCTATTTGGGAAGAGGTGGTTATTTTTGCATAAGATCTTTTAAGAGCATCTCTCATTTGACAACTAATATTATTTCATTTGCATATTTCTAATATACATACCAGAAGACTTCCTACTTGCTGAAAGACCGTAGACTGCATATTTAGAATAAGCTAAAAGCCTGACATATCGCAGAGCTCCCAATTTGCGGTGTATAGATCGTAGTAGTCCACTAAAGTATGAAAAATGACAGAAAACATGAGGAATACAAAAAGGGCCTTGGGCTTACATCTCTATATCATTAAAGTATTAGCTCAACTTACTCAGTACGCAATATAGTAAGAAAATCAGATGGCAAAGATTCCATAAATGAGGAAACGTCCTCTATTTTTAAAGACTTCAACTCCTGCCTTACAATCTGTCTCCTCATTAGACATCTGCTTCCTGAGAGCCAACTTACAATTTGATGGAAGAAAGAAAAAATATTACCAACATTATATAAGTACATATTGACAGTATTGACGAAAGACTTACAAAATAAAAGGTTCAAAGTAGCTCTCGAGATCCCCTCCCTTTTCCATGGCAGAAAATTAAAAACTAGACACAACAATGTTGCCAAATATTTTTCCCGTTTCAAGAATCCCCTTAGGCTTGGTTGATTTTGTCAGAAAAGCAAAAGTAGGTTTCAAGAGTTCATTGATTAGTACACCTTTGGTGCTGGTAAGGTTGAGACCGTCGTTGTCCGTCTCCGGTTTGCTGGCCGATAAGATCGCTGAGATTGACCAGCCAGTTGGGTTGGTCTGGCTATTCTTTTCTATTGAAAAGGAGTCAGCTGGCTTAAAAATTAGAACTAATGCCATCGAGCGCTACTGGAAAAACAGAATAGACTTAAAGGATTTTTCAATGCACTAAGGCCTCATTGTACCCACTAGATTTAGAATTGGAGTGCCTCAAGCTTCCAAAAAACAATTCAAGATACCAAGAAGCCTACGTTTGAGATGCTTGAACACTTGATTCACAAGACTAACAAAATATTTTAATAAAAGATTGCTAGCTTGTTTTTAAATTAAATCTAAAAAATAATGGTTTTGGCAAGAGAGAGATGAATTCTCTTCATAATGGTTTTATGTAAGTCTGCAGTAATGCCTCCATCACTTAAATAGACGTGCTTGTGTGATAAGGACTCTGTCATGACAGTTGAAGAGTGAAAATTACTTCTACATCACGGATCCTTCTAACAAAATCAACAATTTTGAGACACAATACAACTTGTCAGTGGTACCTATTCACGCAATTTGTTGCTCTGCCAACCATGTTCATGGTGAACAGACCACATTTTCATATAACAAGGCACCTTTTTAATTGCCAATGTTCAACCGATGATGTCTTTTTGCAACCAGCATGTTGGTCATGATTAACCAATATGAAAACTGATAACTCAATTACATTCTTGGGAGATGTTCATCACTTCAACCCCGTACAGTTCATTTGAACTTAACAACAACAAATGTAATATCACATGGGCTAGAACCCCACATATAAATCACATTTCTATTCTTCTTATTTCTACAAAAAATAAACAAATTTTGAAATCCACAACATCATGTACTTCATTGTGCTCTGTTAGACGGCCAAACTCAAGGTACCTCATTAGCACATCGTTGAATATGTATTCTTAAGTTAGACTATATGTTAGATGACTATAATTTCATTCACTCACTCACTGGAGTTCACCTACGGGCAGCTGGCATGAAGAACCTCATAAGACAATAATTCTATATAAACAAGATCTTATTATTTGAATACAGCTGATCTGATGTATATTTATCGAGAACGACTTGATATACCGGAAGAGACTAAAAGATGAATGAATGCAAGAGGTAAGGAAAATGTTGCCACCAACCTCGCGATGCATATGGAAGTACACAAATAATAGAATATTTGAAGGTAAGTAGAGAACCGTATCACATAGAGAACCTTTCCCAACATAGGTTCTCATTCATCGAAATTGTAGACAAACTATAAATTGAATAATTCTTTTCGGTAATTGTTTCTACATTTTCATGACAACAAACTTGGACAGCAAGATTCGCTACCCAGCAGTTCGGCTTTTTCTTTCCGATCCTTGGATAAAAATATCCATTCCCATAGAAAATAGGAGATAATTTTTGGCTAGACGGGTCATTTTGCATCTCTGTTTATATTACAATGGAGTAAAATGACCCTTACTTGAGTAAGTTAATATTCATGAAAGATGAGAACGGTGCAAATGATGAAAATGGATGCAGTCCAATCAGGCAGCACTTGGATGTTGTCAAATTACCTTAATCTCAAGTCTCTGTTTTGGTTTTACTGGCAAACAGGGCACCACACATCAATATACACAAAATCACTACAACCCTAATCAATAAAATCAAAACTATCTACCAAAGCCACCATGATAAATTGACATGACATTACTCTCACCATCAAACATCAAATGGATGGCTGCAATGAGGATAATTCAACGGTTGCGAATCACCAACTAACAGAAAAGAATCCCAATCGTGCAATGACATGATAATGACAATAAAAATCACCTGTCAATGATCCTCCCAGTGAAGATAAGGGACAAATATCTGAAATAATTTCCAATACCAAATCATTCACCAAGGTATTGTATTTTGTTCGAGTCCATAAGAACCAATGCCTTCCATGACTGACAGAAGTTCAGCCTTAATTCTTCATCTAATGTTCTGTATAAACCATGGTCCAAAAGCACTGGAAAATTTAACCACAACAAAAACAAATGAAATAATTAACCGCATATATTATAAACACAACTATATATGGTAAAAAGCAATGTAGATATGTACCCACCTAAGATGAAGTCCTGGGGCCCACTTGAAGAAACTAATATATTCCCAGGATGTGGATCCCCATGAACAAAACCATGAATGAATATCATACTAGCAAACACTTCCGACAATGTTTGTGCAACCTATAAAACATTTTGGAGCATAACATTATTAGTAAACAAAAGAAATTTGTTTAGTTCCGCACAGATAAATTTTAGGAATACAACCGATTAGAGATGTTTCCATCTAATTCAAAGAAATGCTTTTGTGAAAAGTATAACTCGTAACTTCTTCCATAAAGTATTTGTGATGTGTTTTTTTAATGAAGTTCTAAATTAGAACTTGTTAGTTGTTAAACAGAGTAACTTAGGGATTGATGGTCTCAGTGAGATCTAGATAGGGAAAAACCAAAGACCCAGATGGATGAATTGACGAAAAAAGATGGGCACTAAGACTCGACCCAATAAGCTAGAGTCTAGGGGCATGCCTGTAGGCACAGTATAAGGAACCCGACAAAAGAGGTCAAAGCCTAGGAACAAGGAGAAAGCAGCCCAGGATGGGATGTCCCAACCCACACCATTGACTATCCACATGGCCCAAGATGAAAGGAATGAATGATGGCCTTGCACACGCGAAGCTAGGTCTAGCTGCGTGTCTAGGAAAAGTCGCCCAAGAAGTGCGGATGCAGGAGGAGGTGTCGTAAGGCAAACGGTGGGTGTGTGTGCCGTCTGGTTGTGGATGACAAGGTGGTGTAGGAATTACCTCTGTGCTGCCAGGGGGATATGGCATTGTCACACCACCCACGCCTCTCTCACTAGCCACTAAATGCCCCATGCTTGGATCACTCCTCTAATAGGAGCTCGCCAAGAAAACTATTTAGCAAGGCCAAATTAGGGTCTCTATCGTAGTAAAGAAGTAAACTGCTGGCGAAGAATCCCCTAGTACAAAAAGGGCGAGAGGAAGCCATGAGTGGGGAGGCACTAGTAAGGGGAACACCCAGGCATGCCACTCGAAGGAGTTATAGATAGAGAAGTAGAGAGAGAGTGTGAAAGAGAGTGCTCCAACTAAGGACCCAAAGAGGAAAACAAGGGACGATTCTTTTCGTTTTGACCATCTAACTCCATCTAGCCTCCACAAAATACCGCCTGTAACAACCCACGAGAACTTCTCCCTAAGCAAGCTGCCCAATCAATACTAACAATTGGTCCAGAGTGCTAGTCAGCTAGTGGATCAATCCACTGAGAGAACGTTGAGATCCTCTCGAACTGCCCACTTGCCGCAATGCCAATCCCAAACATATGGCCAAAGGGGCATAAGGCAAAAAGTCAGACACTCCCAACCCCCCAACTCAAGGATCATATGGTCCAAATATGCCTCAACCACCATACTCAATGCTTAAGGTCTAGTAAATTTCCCATCCTATGATTCTACTTTTTTAATGATTATATTTACTTCATCTATTATTTGAAGTATTATACTAACTTGAGTGTCACAGGGGTCCGTCGAGAAAATCCCCTCAGTGTCCCTTTCACCCCTAGTATCTATTTGTAGTATGCAGGAAAGTTCAAGCCTTTGAAACATGCTCGTATATAGGTCGTTAATGGATTTGGTCGAATTGCTTTTCCATTTACACATCAGATATAACCTCAATCAACATTTGCTAAATTTTTTGGATAAAGGTCCAATTCGTATCTTGTTTCCAAAAGTTGTTTCAAATGCTAAACCAAATAGTAAGACTTCAAAATTTTGAAGGGTGTGCAGTTGTCTAACATTATATGGACAAGTTATAACACATGTTGATTTCAAAACTAAACCGATTTGTCCACTTGGTAGCATCAAACACTCTAGAACTTCACTGCTTGCTGACAGATTCCTTTCACTTCCCCACATAAGTCAACTGTAACATAAGGATCACATATCTTTGTGTTCATAAGATAAACCTTGTCTAGATTCAAATGGAATCAGCAATTTGACTATGTATAAAAATTGGTTTCAAAAGGTAAAAATAGTGCTAAAATTGACATGACATCAACTAAAATGATGTCAGGAATCAGTATGGGGGCCACTGCATGAAATGCCTAAAGCTCATGAAAGAATAGATAGAAGAACAAACCTTAATTGGATCTATTCCAGCTTTCATTAAAAATTCCAGATCATCTACCTAAAGTCTACGAAATTTCCAGTCAAAGGCACATTGATTTTGATGTATCACATTAAGTGCACAATTGATAAGAAAGAATCACATGTTATACTTGTTTATACACTAGAGGGGACAAAAGAGTAAAAAAAGTCAGGTAAGTTTCACAGAAAATCAAAATCTATACTATATTAGCAGTGCGACAAGACAGTTATTACAAATATACTTCAATTTCTAACGCAACACCGCTACCCTTCGTAGCGTAGTTACAGTTCTAAAAATTCTTTTTGACAAATAAGATTGTTCTCATTATAAACTAAAGATTTTGTTGCACAAATTGGCTTCCATAAATCCCAAAAGACTTGTTGCAGCTTACAATGGTCAACCAAGAAATTTGAAATTGAACACTCATCCAACACACTTACTTCATAATGAAGATCTTTTATTGGTGGGACCAAGTATTTCATTGTTGCTGTCAGTGTTTCTAGTACAGGACTTCTAAATTGCATGTCAATGTTTCCTTCTATATCAAGTAGTAAGTACAAATGATTTGTAGGTTCGCAAGTCATTTCGCATGATACATCTCGTGGTACAACAAACTACTAACCTTCATGGAAGGGCATCTTCAGCATTTCATAGTGAATTGTTCAATATAATTGATCTAACACAACGATCAATGTAGTCTTGTTGGGTCCTTTACGCCACGGGTCAAATACAACTAATTAAAGGGGTTGGAGCGTCCATATGAATAAGAACAACTCCAAAGTGTCCTGGGTAATGAAAGCTTGATTGGCTAGGGCAGCGTGCTCTTTTTAAACAATCGATCCAAGTTGGTCAGCTAAGAAGTGCCAATAGATTGAGGTCAAGGAGAGCCAACAAGACGCATCAGCATCACCCAAAGGTCACAGTTAAAGTTGTTTACCTAACCTACAGCTTACTTGTTCGCCACGCAAGCATAACCCCGCTATCATTGAAAAAGACTGTTTGTGTTGTAGTGGATGGTACATCTCACTGGTGCACAATAAAGATTGCATAACGGTTATAGTTACCCATCTAAGCCCTAGACCCCATGCTGATCCTGTAAGGCTGATTTGATATGTAGACCCAACATTCATATAAAGGCAAGACATCCAAGCATAAGAAAGGCACTAATTTCTGAAGTCTTGGAGAGCATTTTACAAATGAAGCTACAGTGCATGTAACATATTTGGGTTCAAAGCCCAACATGCTCTACGTTTGGAGGATTTGTGAACCCCCCTACGCCCTAAGTGAAGATCAACAAGCATAGGTTACTAATTTCTCCATCTTAAGAAGGACGTTATGTCCAACTTAAGTGGTCTACTTATCTGGAACAACTTCTTCTCAAGGCCACACCGAGCATACCTTGGTACAAAAATAGAAATGAACTTAGCATCCTATTTACTCACCTCTTGACCAACCTACACACACAGCTTGGCCCCTTCATTTGCCCATCTAAGCAATTTCACATTTTGGGCCTATTGAGTTGATAATCGATCATTCCACTTTTTTCAACTTGAACATATACTAAGTTAGGCATTGGAGGGATTTCAGTACGAGAAATACCTGGTCTCCCTCACTTTTTGTTTGTGGGATGTAGGACCCGGGTTACAGGTTACTCTTGGGTCTTCTACCACCCAAATCGAACCTCAATTCAAGTCTATCAAGCCCAAAAAACAATGTGATTCACTTGAGAGATCAGTTCAAAAAATTTCGTGCTTCATGAATATGTTACACTACTTTTGAACATTCACATCAAACAAATTAGAAACCATAGCAAAGTCATAGGAAAAATCAAAACTAAAGTTTCTTACTGGGTCTATATACCAAAATATAAGAGAAATATATATCACATATAAACATCCTCTGAACGTTGAAATAATTTCTATATGCTCTGCCTATATTCTAGAACACATATAAACATCTATATAGTCTACATTTTTTCATATCTACCCTTCTTCTATATTTGGAACCTTGCATGACAAAATCATTTAAGCATAAAAAAATAATAGAACAAAATTGACAAGCATGTTAAGAGGTAAAAAAAGGTAGAAAAATCACTAGAACAGTAGTAATGAGCATGTTAAGTGGTGAAAAAGTTGATGTACTTCTTGGCGAGCCTTTCAATGATGTAAAGCATGACAAACATAACAGGTCTTCAAATGGAGCATGGTAAAAATCAGTTATCTGAACTATGTTTTGATATCAAGGATGGAATCATAATTAGAATAATATAGAGCATCTTGTCATACGATAAAAAAATTCTTCCCTTATGACTAACATGTGGAAGTGAATCACCTGGAGTGGAGGTGACATGAGCTTCTTGCATACTTACAACAATAAAAATTTGTTATAGAAGGTGATAATGTCTAAACTTTCATTGTATGGAGGAATCCTTAAAACTCACAACACTTTTATCATAAAAATACAAGGTTAAAACAGTTAACAATTTCCTATTCAATTCTAACTATATAATCACATCAAATGAGTACGCTTACACCAAGAACAATTACCGAACAATAAAGTCCTAAGACCATTAGTGTGGGGTTAGCTATTAAAACCCTCAAGCACTGAACAACTTAGTTTCAATATCTTCCCAAAATATAAGTACTTTAAGTTCTTTCTTATTATCACATACTAAATTTTTGTAATGACAACCATTTTTCTTATTACCTCGAACCTAACCATTCAATTTTACTCAAATGTGCATCAAGTCTACATTTTTGGCATCAAACTATTTCAAGCACAATTCCCCATTCCTTGTTTTTAATATATAAGTGCTACTCCTAAATTGCTACAGTTGTTCAGTTTTCATTCTATGTTTACAGGTAGACCACTCATCTTAATTTCATCAATTCAGTTGTAGTTTTTAATTGTCCAACATACAAATCCATAAAGCATAGCAAGGTTAATGCGATTGTATATAATTTTCCATTTTAATTTAGAGACATTTTATAATCACATAGCATTCCAAATATATTCATGAATTATAAATCTAATGTAACAAAGGTAACCTTTTCTAGAATCTGTTGATCTTCAATTTTGAATTGTTTATTATTTTGACAAGGACTGCCACATTCATATTAACTTTTCCTAAAATTTGTTGATAATCAATTTTCACATGTACTCTATTTTACTTGCTTATCTTGAACCTTTTAAAATCTTAAAGTGTCTCCATTATTTTGACCTTGATTCTACTATCCTAATTAACAAGGACATGAACAAAGGACACATACAATGCAACAAGGACAAAGTTGGACATTATTTTTCTACAAAAATGGCAAAATGTTGAGAACACGTTATTAAAATTAATAATTTTTACTTTATAGTCTAAGAGATGGGAATATAATTCAATAAAATAACGCCATTTTATACTAAATTAATAATAAGTTTATATACACATAAATGAAAATACATAGACTATAACATATCAAAGTAACTACTCACAATCAAAGACAAAGTCAATCATTGAATTATGGAAACCATTTCATTCTTATCACAGTAAAATTTCAGTTTCACCCACTTTCCTCTTTCACATAGCCAAAATAGATTTAGTATAAACAAAAGCTCCTTTACAAAATTTATTTATATCATCAACTATGAATAGCCTTTCATCATGCTACTGAATATTAAACATTGTGTACAAATATGAATAGCCTTTCATCATGCTACTAAATATTAAATATTGTGTACTATGTCAACCAACAAACCAAATAGATCAATATCAAAGATAAAGAATAACAATAAAATAAAAGCACGCCACTTTCAAGTTTCAATCATCAATAGAATCAATCTTCTATCTTATCTCTATTATACACAAAGGGGACGATCTAGTAACTTTGGTCAGACCTAAAAAATACATATAAAATGTGAAGACACAAATAAAAGAATGTGTAAGTCTCGTATAAACTTAAACATGGCTCAATGTTCAGGACTCTTACATTGTGGGGAATAAAGAGTTAAAATGTACTAGTCTTACCATTGCATTGCAAATGGGTTACTTCTAGACAACAATAGCAGACCGTTCACAAACAAAAAAAAATTAGAAAAAGGTTATGTTTTTATTAGGAAGCACTCGGGTAAGTCGGTGGGTTTCGATTACGTCAGAGGGTGCTGATTTTGGCAGATGGATAACGTCGTCGGGTCTTTTTTATCTGCTTTTATGACTTGTTTCTTGTGCATAGGGGATGCCCTAACCTCTATATTCTACATCTAAGTTGGCAAAACACTTGGTGTTAGAACATAAGATTCTTTTGTAATTTTTTACATTTTAATTCAAATTTACTTACTAAAAAAAAATTATATTTTTATTAGTAAAGTTGGGTGAGGGAAGCATTAACTTTGAAACCTTTTGCTGCCATGTCTTTGTTTAAGCTCAAAATAGTAGTGATTCTTTTTTTTTTACCCCCTTCCAGCATTTTGGTGCCATTTTTAGATTCAGACTTTTGTTTAGGTGTTTATTCTAAGAGCGATACTCATTAAAACAATTTATCTTTAATTCATCCAGGCACACCTTACATTTCTAATAAATTGAACTTGCCCAAACAAACCATAAACATTAAACCCTAAACTCTAAACAATATTACCATTTATTATTTGTTTATCCAAAATTCAGACAATCCCTTTCTATCTCCTACCCTTTCACTCTCCCTCAACTCACCTTTTGTCTCTCTCCATTTATCCAGCTCCACAATATTCAATAAATAAAAGCAAAAACCAACTTCATATGGAAGCTATAAGGTCTAAAATTGTCCTTAAATCGATTAGAAAACAAATCCATCTACAGTTCAGCAATGATGTCAAGATGACTAATTTACTGCAGCGGGGTGAGTGCTCAAGTACAAAGAATGCAAGCTGTGTGCAAATCATTCTGTTGACTAGTCATAATGACCAGAATGAAAAATGTCTTGTTATTCACCATATTAGGAAAAGGTTCTACTCCTTGCACTTACCCTTTTTTTCCCATTTTCATAATGCTCCAACTTTTTCAAATAACCAATTATATATTAGCACACTCCAAAATATTTCTCAAAGCTACAACAAAATCATGATGCCGTATCATCGAAATATCAAAATATATCGACTGATATTCAAAATAAAGGTCAACATACGCGATATTTGGTGGATGTATAAGATGATACAACCAATATTTTTCCTCGGATTACAACAGGCAAAAATTTTTTTCCAACATGTTCAATGCCAATACTTATCTTCACATATGTCGCATATTAATATGACCATAATCAATACCAATATTTTCATCCACTGTTGACACAATTTGATCCATCACACAAGTAAAATAGGCTCAATAAGCAAATACCTTATGTCCGATACAAAATTGCATAATCAAAACCTTGTTGCTTGTCAAATCCTTGACAAATTATCCGGTGTTTAAATTAGTTTATGCCATGTGAATGCACTTCAAAAATATGGAAATTATCAATTTGAAAGAACCAAACATCTGTTTTAAATAGAAACAACCAATAATAGTAAGCTAGATGAAAAATACTATACCCAAAAAACTCGAGGAGCCTTGACTCTTTTGTTGTTCTCCAAGTTCTTAGCTGTTCTCTCGGAATTTTTAGCCTCCTGGATGAAATCTTCATAGCCCCAAATAAATAATACAATTAAGGTAATACATCACAAAAATTTCAAGGAAATTACTTTCGATCTAATGTTACATCATCAATAATACAAAAATTTCATACATAAGGATATATCTTCGCTTACCAACAAGTATTATCTACCAGGTCTTATAAGAAGTGGTGAAATCTTTACAATGGATTCAGGGGAAATCATGAGACTAAAGATTCATACTAACTTCATACCATAATCTTTCTTATCTAAGATACAAGTATAACACCCAAATGATTTTACATAAGGAATCTAACGTTATGATGCTAAAAAAGATAAACCTAGACAAATACAACAAATAAATATGTTCTTCACATTTATGACTATGCACCTGCTGAGTATGACATGACATTGCACTAAATTTCATCCATTTCTATCAAAGGAATTGCTTTAGATAGCATATATATATATATATATATTAAGGTTTGCCTTCAATCACAACAACTCAAAACATTTAGCTACAGTATGAGAACAAAAATGTCCAACAATGCCCATGTAGCTTACGGAATGGAAATTTACTGTCAAGGTAAATTAGAAGAGTAGAAATGTAATATGAGAAGCTCACAAGCCTCATATAATGAAATTCCATACCACAAAAATTAAGAGGATTTCCATGTTTTCCAAAATTCTCTTTGATCCATTCACTCTCTCTAGGAAAGTAGAGGAGTGGTTGCATCAACCTGCTAGACAAATTCTTATTGTTGGAGAAGGCAAGGGCTGTGTAACTATCAAAGTAGGCCTTAAGCGATCTAGAGATAGTACTTGTCACCTGAAATCTTGTGATAAAGTTCCTTAATCGCATAGTCTAGCATGTGAGGGCCTTCAAAACCATCAGGATCCTCATGTTGAGGAATCTTATATATCTAATGAATTATAAACCTGTGACTTTTCTGTTTTTATTTTTTTAATTTTCTAATAATTTTTCATAAGCCTATCAAATTTATTAGTTAGATTGATTATGTGGCACTCTATTGTGGGGCACACCAACTAAAAGAATACAAAACTTTAGCCAAGATTGACATTGCTAATCCCCCTGCCACCATATGATCATTGATTGGGTCATCTACTGTTCTTGTAATAAACTAGTAAGGTATGCTTTCTTCTCACGTGAGCAAGAACATTAACATGACATATTGGTATACTAAAGGATGAGCATAGTGCTACATTCGGACGTATGTAGTGAGTAATTACATAAAAAGACAACCAAACACAAGTCATCACATGTTCATGTCTAAAAAAAAATGTTATTTCCATAAAAGTGGGTAGAGTCTATAACAAGCATAATAATAACTTAAATCTTCCTACAATAGGCCGTTTCATAGCTCTAGAAGGAAATATTAACATGGTCAGTAACTATACGAGCAAGCCTACGTAAATACAAAGATAGTGTATTAAACATAACAAAAAGGAACATCAACAGAGCAATAACAAGCATATCATCTAGCTGATTGAAATCATTGAGGCAATTATCATCCACATGGACGCACTTGACATATCAAGGAGGAATCTTATTGTGCCAGACACTAGCCTAAAGTGTAAAGAACACATGGTTTCATCGAACCCCAAATAAGGTGAATTTTCACTATGTTTATCCTCCCTTAACTCATATCCTAATTCTAAACACGGTTGACATAAAACTCCTTACCAACAAATCCAACCCTAATTTGCATTCCCTGAGGAAATAATCATGGCAATAATTCACAACACAAACAGAAATGCGAAAAAAGTATTCAAAAAACCCTCTCCAACATTCTCAATCTTTCTTAACTATTGCAAATCAAACAACCAATATAATCATCTTGAAACCCTTCAATGCCTACCATTAACAGTCAACACCATTCCCTCACCGAACAACCATCCCTTCCCTTCAAGTAATGTCCTAATGAAACAATCAATTTTTGACCCAACAAACGCTTTTTTTGGTAAATTGTGGTTGTGCAATGGTTGGACTAATTAGTGAAACTTCATTCAGGGTGTGTTGTGGCATTATTGTGAATAAACAATGTTTGGAAGCCACGCTTAGGCCTACTTTTGCTAAATTTGAAGCTTAGGATCAACAGAAATTGTAGGAAATCTAGAAATAATAAACTCTCAAAGCTTCCAACTTGGGGCAAAGTATGCAGGCATTACGTGTACACTATCACATTGAGGCTCTTATTTGAAAGTGTGACTAGTAAAAATCAAGTCACTAAAAACCTCCCCTCCAGCTTAGTGGAAAAATTGTCATAGATTTTACCAAATTTAAGCCAACTTCAGGTTAGCAAACTAAGCCTACACCATATCCTATTAAGCCCACTGATTCAAAATAGATGACCTAGACCAAATTATGTCCACAAGGAGGACTACTAACAAAATGCCCCACCTTATCCTTTGATTGTACTATAGGTGAACCCAATTCAAATCCAAATATTATTAGTTGAAACGACATCTTAAGAACAGAACCCAGATCCAAATCTTACAAAGCCTGTAACTTCTTTACCCGATTGCTTAATTCACACCTAGGAGCATATGGCTACATGCACCCTATTTGCCTCCCAACAAATCACACTGTAGTTGGCAGACGACAACCAAAATGATCTCTATTAGCAGAATTTGTAGACCCTTTTTAGTCTAATTCAAATCTTCCGACTTGTACAACACATCACATAAACATTAGGATAGCACCGAAATTTCCCACAACTACACCGCACTTAGGAGACGGTTACTAATATAAAAGAAGAAAAGAACTATCCGGGTTTTTCACGGTAGGAACGCTTTTCAAAATCTGATAGCCTAAATTTTACTTTTAAAAATCGATGTAGTTTTATTATCTTTTCTTCTTGACAATGAGAAGTATATTTAACTATCACTTCATGTATTAGATAGGCCTGATGAATTTCGCATGAGGGCTCGATTTCTACTTTCACTTCTACGACAATCTTAGGAGACATTTGCCGGGATGGGGCAACTGCTTGTAAAGTTTGAAGCCTTGATTGATTGAAAACTGGCAGTCAGTTGCAAAATCTTAATATATAGGATAGAGTGAAGTCTTTGAGTTGTAGACAATCACAGGTGCATTAGCAAGCAAAACCTAATTGTTCACCCTCAAGAAACCCTTTAAAGAGAAAAGATCTAAACATCCAAACCGAATTAGTTTCCCCCAAAGCATCCCCAATTTGCTTGACAAGTGTGGACCAAACTACATGATTCCCAAAGTTCTCTCAACACTCTATGGCTTCCACAACATTACCTAAACAACTAATAAGCCATTACATAGGTTCCCATTAAATTTCGATGGTGTTGTCTCTTTCCCCACTTCTTTGTTTCATTTGAAACAATCCATCACCCTTGTCCAAGCCTAAGATAGACAAATTAAAGGACTTATAAAATTGAATAGATAAGGGATTTTGATAAAAACTCTGGGTCAACCATCAATATAAATGGATTTCATCCATGAAAGCTATAGGGGATTTCTCTTTTAAGGGAGAATGAGAATTTCTATGACATTAAACCTTGGCTTTGGTCGAGAACATGCATTGCACCCCTTGGTTTGTAATATACCATAATTCCACGGTTAATTTCTATTTTTAAAATATACTGTAGAGAAAAAATAAATTAAAATAATGAATTCTTTAAATGACTAAGAATTACAAGATTTCTAACATTACAAATCAAGTTGCAATGAGATCAAAATTTTGACATTATTTATTCTCTAATCCTAGGATAACTAAGCATTTGGAGGATGTATTAGTATCTCTCATAAGCTAGTCTAATTGTTGCCTTTTTTGGTACTTCCTCAGCACCTACTAATTGATTTTACCAAATTCAAAAACTCTCTTTGGATAAAGGGCTTCAAATCCAAACTAAATAAGCAACACCTTGCCTAATTATTTGTGAAGGATTATCAACTAACACCAGATCTAAAAGTTAAGAATGCAAAATAAGGTTCCAAATAAGGCACCTAGTTTGGCTTATCATTAAGTGAAGAACATGAATAAATTGTCTCATTTTTGGATAGGAGGATAATGCTTTCAATTTGTAGATAGAACCTGATCGTTCAGATGAATTGGTCCAAAAGTCTACTAGCAAGGCCACCATTGCTGGGAGAAAGGGAGGAAACTCGAAAGGATGAAATGGAACATCAATTGTAATAACAACATGAAGTACTCATCATGTTTTGTTATGTTTTCCATCATTTATTATGTTTTTGGCATGTTGATATGTGAGTAATAGTTTAGTAGTGATTGGTAGAGTCAGTTGTTTTTGTATTGTGTTGGCAGCGTTTGATTCTTAGGTTCTTTATTTTTTTTCCCCTTTTGTTTGTTTATATGTCATGTTTGGAGCATTTTCGCTTACTGTCAGATCAGACATTGATAGAGAGATTTCAAGGTATTGGCCTTTGTAATTGGGCAACACCACCCTTGGTGTCTGGATTGAATATATTTCTTTTCTTACTAATTAAAAAGGTTTCAGACAATACTTCAAACAAAAGACCAAACTCAATAGATCCTAGAGATTCAAATTACTGTGAAAACCCCATCTCTCACTTTGTTCACAAGTCAACCACTGGTCAAGACATATCTATTACTAATGAAGTGTGAAACAAGCAGCATTTCAAAATCCTTATGCTCTATCGGGTAAGGTGACCGAGCACCAAATTGAAATGTCTAGTAAGCAAAGCAAGTTCAAATTCAAATAAAATAAAACCATGAATTAGCACAACAAACTCTAGAACCATCAAGGATCCTAACAAAAATTGTGACATCAATATCTCCTATGGTCAAGACAAATTGAATAACAAGTAAAATGAGCCTAAAGATTCCAATTGTTGGAAAATCCCATCTCCTACTTCCAAAAACATTTCTTTCATAAACAGTAGTGACCACTGACCAAAACATATCTGCTTACAGAAGCAGTCCTTCAAAATGCTCAATCATTGTCGGGGATTTTGTGGCATACTATCAATTTTAAACGTATAGTCAGACAAAACAACAAACTCTAGAACCTCAAGGATGCCATAGTTAAAATATTCATCTGGTATTTCCCCCAAAATTTATAGCACAAAGTTTTACCTCAATATCTGCTTTTGGCAAGCTAAATTGAATCATAAGCAGTAAGTAGAATGTAGGGAACAGAAGTGCTATGGTATCAATTAAAATAAAAGAGAGACAATGTATAAGGT